>CAIGRH010097346.1:0-17515 GCA_903798295.1 Fraxinus nigra
TATTTTATTAAACAATATGTAGTTGAAAATGAATAGAATAATGATAATGAAAAAAATAACGTGTCTTCAACGGGAGCATAATATAGCTTGTAAGTGCAAGTCTACATCTATCCTGGCGTTGAAAGTTACTTTTCAGAAATAAAAAATAAAAATGAAAGTAATTTCGGTCCTTTTCCAGTTTCGCCAAACATGATCTAGTTTACACTCTTCCTTGCCTCCCTTTCACACCCACGCAGGTACTACAAAGGTGAAAACGAACAGTTTGAAAAAACGCACACCTCTCTCTATCTTCACGTGCCAATCATCGATATATCATGTGACAGTGCAGACCCACCCACCCACGCACCCCTACCTCGACTCTGTTCAGCAGTCCCTGCTTAGCGCTCTAATCATCACAAATATACAGGAATATACAAACACGATACAGCCCTTCCAAAGTCTTCCATTAACTTCCCAAGATCAAACTTTCCTTACAAACACATTAAGGTTTTACATTCACACACACACACACACAGGAAGACAAAGTTATATATATATATATATGTGTGTGTGTATATATATATATATACCTTATAAGCAGTGGAGTATGTGAATGTGAACACACAAAGAATGGGCTGTTTCCAGTCCAAAACCGCCAATGTTCAGTCGCCTGACCAAGAACCTCCGCAGCCTGACCCTAAACCAGATCTGGGTATCCTTCATTTCCTCTTCTTTATACTCCTTACTTTTAATAGTCATTCATAAATTTGTGTATATCTATGGTTGTACTTCTATTTTCAGATATTCTTTTTGGACTTAAGGATTGATTGCATGCTTAATGCTTAATAAATTTTTGTCTTTATTGTGGGCATCATTTATTAGTTTTCCTTATTTAGTAATTACTGTATAAAATCTGTATAAGCGTGTATGGTTGTATTGTGTCTGTCTGTGTGGTTTATTATTATTATTTTTTATTTTTTTATGTTTTTAATGCTTAGATATAAATGTTTATAAGTTTGTATGGGTATGTTGTGTCTGTCTTTGGAGTTTATTAGTGTATGGAAAAGGGCTGCTTTTTGAAGGCTTAGATGAAAAAAGACCCTTTCTTTGGTTGTCTAATAGTTTCTCTCTTGCTTAAAAATCCAAAAAAAAATGTCTATTTTATGTGTACTAAAAGTTCACAAAATAGTTTCTTTATTTGTTCTCTTAATTATTTCACATACAACCTTTACACAATGAGGTCTTACATCTTTCTATTATCTTCATAATTTTTGCACCTTGCTCTCACAGGATCAGAAGAGTTTGGCATTAGCATTTTTATCTTTTCCTATGTTTATCTTTCTTAACTACTTTTCGTGTTTTTCTTGTTGGATGATTGCATTTTGAATGCTGATTTCTTGAGTGAAATTTCATTTTCTTCATTACAACTTGACGTCGGTAATTTTTTTGGGTTTGAGTTTGTTCTGTTCTTTTTTGAGAAAGAAGTTATTTGGTTTTTGTTGTATTTGCTTAACACGTGTTAGCCTAATGTTACAAAATGAGAATTTCAATGCCGAATTTTGATCGAGGAACTCTGAATTTCATATGTTTATTGCTTCCATATGCATCATAACATTCATGATTCTGGCATAGGTTCTTTATGCCCGTGTTTTTACTTACATCTTGTTCTTTGTCTTTTGATGTTTTGGTCAACTGTTGAATGTTGATGAAGCAAATGGGGACCAAGGAAATCAAGATCTGGTGCCTGCATTTCAAGAATTTGGCCTTGCGGAGCTGCGTTCTGCAACAAATGAGTTCAGCAGTGACTTGATTGTTTCAGAGAGTGGAGAGAAAGCTCCAAATGTTGTGTATAGAGGGAAGCTTTTAAATAACCAGCCTGTAGCCATTAAGCGCTTCTCAAAGCAGTCATGGCCTGACCGTCAACAATTTGTGGTAAGTTTTTGTTTTGTATTGCCAATTTAGATATTGGTTTGTGAATTCTAGCATACTTTATAGGAGAAAAGCTTAATGAAAATGGAAAATCTTGAGTTGCATTTTGGCTTTATGTTTCCAAATTGTCACAACATTGCCAGGTTTTCTTTATTCCTCCTTAAGGTCTACTTCCTCAAAATAAGTCTGTAAGAGTTGATTGATTTCACTTAATGATTCTGCTTGATTTGATTTTATGAAGTTCTGTATTCATATGCTTAATGCTAATTACAGTAAAACGGGAAGTGGTCTACTTGTCTTTGATGTTCGACTTATGTCATTCAAATTTTTTATATCAATGTATAGGAAAGTTGAAGCTACAAGTAACTAAAATGTATTATGCTAGTAAACCAATCTTGTCACCTTAATTGGTTTAGAGCATGTTTGATTGTGCTTAGAAGTAAGTCAAACTTAAGTTAACTTTTTTTTATAGGAATTTTAAGTTACTTGTTTTGCCAAACAATGATTTTCTAAGTTACTTCTTTTTACGACCAAAACTTACTTTTCTAGAAAGTAAGTCTCAACTTTCTTTCTAGAAAAGTAACTTTTAAGCACAACAAATATACTCCTACTTCTTTAAGAGGATTCTTTTGGGATTTATGGAATCAATTTGAGATTTTTGTTAATGTCAATGGAGCTATTGTCTGAATGCCTGTAACATCAAGATTGCTATGTATCTCTTCCATCCATTTCTCGAGTCTTGTGTTTAATTTTAAAAATCATGTATCAGTCGTAGTAATTATTATGAAATTCATCTGCAGGCAGAAGCTGCTGGAGTTGGTAAGGTTAGACACAAGAGACTGGTGAATTTAATTGGATGTTGTGCCGAGGGAGATGAGCGTCTATTAGTTGCTGAATTTATGCCTAATGATACACTGTCAAAGCACCTCTTTCACTGTATGTATTTTAGTCTTTAGCCTTACTAATGGAATTTTTGAACATATTATATGATCACTGTTTCGTTCTACTTTCCAGCCATATATCTTCTAGATATGGTTACTGTTGAATTTCTTTTTCAACTTCTCATCTGTACAGAAAGTAAGAAGATTATGTGAATGGGATCTCTAATATTCTGTGCATCTTATTTATTTGGTATGTAAACAGGTTTAATGAACCAAAGATATGGCTGGAATCCTCAATCATAATTGAGGAGAATACTTTTCATTATATATACAATGTGTACAAACGTGTAAGCCTACAAATTAAGGAAATAACAATATTGACCGGAATAAGATCAGCTATAATCAAGGATATAATCATTAGATGGTTCTTCCTTATCACCCCCCTTCAAGATGAGCGTGGAAGAAGGGATAACGCGAAGCTTGTTCAAAAAAAGTAGGAATTGCGGTTTGGTGACACCTTTGGTGAGAGAATCTGCCAGCTGAAGGTTGGAGGGCACAAAACCAAGATTCAAATTGCCATTAGCAACTAATTCACGGACAAAATGATAATCAATGGCAATATGCTTGGATCGAGGCCGAGTAACTGGATTGAGAGCCATAAAGATGACACTTTGATTGTCACATAGAATCTTCGGTGTTGAAGGCAGTTTAACTCGAAGATCTCGAAGTAGTTGAACAATCCAAGAAATTTCAGCAGTGGCTACGGCTAGGGCCCGATATTCTGCCTTGGCACTTGAACATGACACAATAACTTGTTTCTTGGAACACCATGAGATTAAGTTGGTACCAAAGAAGATGGCATAGCCTGTAGTAGACCGGCGGGTGTCAGGGCAGCCTGCCCAATCCGCATCTGAGTAACCAAGCAACGCAGGAGAGGAGTTATGATGTAATTGAAGTCCATAGTGAATCGTTCCCTTAACATAACGTAAGATACGTTTGAGAGCTCGAAAATGATCTTCAGTTGGTGCATGCATGAACTGGCAAATAGAATTCACACTGAAAGAGAGATCTGGGCGAGTTATAGTCAAATATTGATGAGCACCGACAAGTGAGCGAAAAAGAGTTGGATCTGAGAACAACTTCCCTTCAGTAGACAAATGATGACCAACCACAAATGGAGTGGAGATAGACTTGGCATCAACCATGTCTGCACGCTGTAGAAGATCAAGTGCATATTTTGTTTGACTGAGAAACATACCCTGATCATTGGAAAGAACTTCAACGCCAAGAAAATAGTGAAGAGCACCCAAATCTTTCATGGATAATTCTTGAGAAAGCCGTGTAATAAGAGACTGCACCAAAGAGGGATTATTTCCGGTGATGACCATATCATCAACATGTAGTAATAAATAAACAATGGCAGTCGAAGAGTGTTATATGAACAAGGACGAGTCCGCCTGACTGAGAAGAAAACCAAGTTTTAAAAAAAAGGAGCTAAGGCGTCGAAACCAAGCACGTGGGGCTTGTTTCAGACCATATAGGGCATGCTTCAAACGACAAACATGTCGAGGAAGCTGTGGATCAGTATAGCTGGGGGGTTGTTCCATATAAACCTCTTCAGAGAGATGGCCATGAAGAAATGTGTTTTTGACATCTAATTGGTGTAGACTCCATCCAGAAGAGGCTGCCAAGGTGAGAATAATCCGGATCGCGGCATGTCGTACCACAAGACTGAAAGTATCTTCAAAGTCAAGACCATGTATCTGAGAAAACCCTTGAGCCACAAGACGAGCTTTATGTCGCTCAATGGATCCATCAGCTCGAAGCTTGGTTTTAAAGATCCATTTACACCCAACAACATTGTGATCAACAGGTTGGGGAACAAGATCCCAAGTTTCATTCTTCTTTAAAGCTTGTATTTCATCATCTATAGCCGATAGCCATTTAGGATGTTTCACAGCAGACTTGAAACCTCGAGGCTCGTGAATGACAAGGAGAGCTTGAAAAAACTTAGAAGAAAGCACAAGTGATAGAGCATGATAGGCCTTAAGTTTGAAAATACCTGGTTTTCCTCTAGTAACCATCGGGTGGCCGGTTGGAGTTGGTGCTGTTACTGAGAGAGGAAGGACAAATGGAGGTGAAGGAGAGGAGTCTATAAGCATCGGATTAGGTTCATAAGTGTTTGACATCGACTGATCAGATGGAGAACCCCAGGTATAATGTCACTGCAAGGTAAACAAGTGAGATCCGAAGTAGGGGAAGGTTGTAAAGGATTTGAAATATAGCTAGACAAAGGGGAGCTACAATCCTTACTTTCACACAATTGAGTATAAGAATTTGAGTTAGGAATACTTTGTCCATCTATACCCGTATAAGGAAAACATGTTTCATGAAATTGCATGTGACGAGAAATATAAACTAGATGTGTTTTTCGATCTAAACAACGAAAACCTTTGTGAAGGGTGCTATAACCTAAAAAGACACATGGAGTAGATTTAGGAGATAATTTATGAGAGGCGTATTCACGCAAATAAGGAAAACAAAGACAACCAAATGTGCGGAGCATGGAGTAAACATGTTGCTTACCATAGAGAAGCTCATAAGGAATCTTGCCACCAAGACTTGGCGATGGTAGTCGGTTGATGAGAAACATAGCAGTGGAGAACGCCTCGACCCAAAGAGACAAAGGCACATGAGCATGAAACATAAGGGTGAGACCAATTTCAGTCACATGTCGATGTTTTCGTTCAGCAGTACCGTTCTGACTAGGGGTATAAGGACATGAAAGACGGAGAACAATACCACTAGAAGTGAGATGTGTACGGAACCGATTGTTCATAAACTCGGTGCCGCCATCACACTGAAAAGACTTTATCTTGACAGAAAATTGAGCATCAATTTTCAACGCGAAAGAAATCAAATTTGTGCTGTAATGGAAAAAGCCAACCAAATCGAGTGCAATGATCAATAAACACAACATAATATCTATATCCAGTGGTTGAAGGAATAGGTGAGGGACCCCATAAATCACAATGCAAGCGCTCAAAGGGCAAATCACAACGATTGTCATTAAGAGAAAATGGTAAACGATGACTTTTGCCAAGTTTGCAGCCAATACATAATTTGGAATCTATGTCCACCAATTTATTACTACAAGAAATAGATCATATTCTTGAAAGAGAAGAAACAATATGAAAATTAGGGTGACCAAGACGAGCATGCCACAACTGAACTGAAGCTCATGGTTTATTAGAAGAAGCGGCTGAAAAGAAGGTATGGTGAGCTCGATCTAATACGTACATGCCATGTTCACATCTTCCGATTCCCAATATTGCCTCGATCATGTATGGTAAAACTAGAAGATGAAAAGTTAACACAACAATTATTATCTTTGGTGTGTTGACTGATAGAAAGAAGGTTTTTCTTAATACCGGGAACGACCAAGACATTGGACAAAATAAGGGGACTATTGGGGATAAGAGATTTAACAGAACCAGTATGTGTGATTGATAACGACTGACCATCTCCAACCATAACCCGTTCATTACTAGAATAAGCAGCAGGAACATCCACACCCTCAACATCACTCGTCATATGAGAAGTAGCGCCAGAATCAGGAAACCATTCCGAGTCATTAGAGTCCTGAATCGAACAGGCAGTAAAAGCTTTAGCAAGATTGGCTGACTGCTTCTTTTTCAGTTTCAAAAAAGTCCAGAAGTGTTTGGCCAAATGTCCCTCCATTTTGCATAGCTTACAAAAAACTGGAGATGAAGAGGACTTCGATGCAGTAGAAGAGGAAGACTTAGGTTTGCTCTTCTTGTATGTCTTCGATCTGGAGGAATTTTGCGCATAAAAGGCAAAGTTCGAGGATTGGTGAGAACCAACTTTTTAAAGATCTCATGGCTCAAGGCTTTCGGAACTAAATCTGCAAAAGAAGGTAACGGAAGCAGTGAGAGCATAGTGGTAGAGAAGATTTTGTAGTCGGGACCCAATGCTCACAAAAACCAATGAACTTTATCCATGTCGTCAATGGGACAGCCAATTGGTCACAAAGACCCTTGAACATCCGAGAAAATTCAGCAATAGATTGAGATCCACGCTGCATAAGTTGGAGCTCATCCTTGAGTTGAAGTTCACGAGTCTTGGATCGATGAGAGAATGAAGCTTCAAGGGCAACCCAGGTTTCATGAGAGTGATGCTTACCAAGAACTTCACTCATAGATTCCTCAGTGAGAGAGGAAAAGAGCAAACTCAGCAGCATCTGATCTGTGCGTAACCAGGAAGTGAATTCGGCATTGGGGCTCTTGGTGCCATCAGAAGCCGTGACCATGGAAGAGGGAGCAATAATGCTGCCGTCCAGGTAGCCAAACAGATCTTGACTGGTTAAGAGAGGCACAAACTGATTTCTCCAGAGCAGGTAATTGTTGGAGGTCAGTTTAATGGTGAGCATGTGCACCATGGTGTTGAGCGGAAGTGAGGTTGAGGAAGGCACATTCACAGCCATAGGATCAAAGAAAAGAAATTAAGAAGCCTAAAGGCTCTGATACCATAAACAGGACAGGAATAAGATCAGCTATAATCAAGGATAGAATCATTAGATGATTCTTCCTTATCAGTATGCCAAATTGGCAGTTCAGTCATGTGAGAAATAAGGAAATGACTATTGGGCCTATTTCTTGTTTCTGGACATTCTTAAAGTCTTGCAAAATAAATATTTTGTTTAAATTAGTTGGTATTTTCTTGTCCCGTCTTCTGTTTTGTGCCTGACTTTTATTTTTTGCTTTAGGGGATAAACAGCCTTTGCCATGGGAAATGCGTGCGAGAGTTGCATATCATATAGCACAGGCTCTTGACCACTGCAATGCTGAAAATCGAAAAATCTATCATGATTTAAATGCTTACAGAGTTCTTTTTGATGAGGTACTTCTAAACAACTATTCAGTTCTCAATTTTTGTCTTTGCCTCGAAACTACTATTGTACCTCTTTCTTTATGATGTATATATGTTTGTGAATGCATGTATATATTTTTTTCCATTTTCTTGAGTCTTTAAAAATTCTGAATTCGATACTTCATTGCATGAGAAGGTTTTTGGACTATCAACTAATATTAGGATACTCTAGTGCGTGGATGAAACCTTAAAATATTAGTTAACTCTGTTTCTCATTCATGATCTGTAATTCTAGACGCGGCAATTTAATCAACAGGGTTCATCTTAGTGACTTCCTCCGGATAGAATAGAAACTCTCATTTAGTGATCTACTTGCCATTGGGGCACCCCTTTTGTGCGACCTATTGTCAAATTCTTTCTGAAGAAGATATGATTGATATCGACTGATTCATTAGAAACTTTATTTAGTTACACGAGAACAAGGATGATTACTTTGACATTTTCATCTAATCTTTCGTTCTCGCTTGACATAATATGTGCTCCAATAACTAATGAAGTAGACATAATGGGCTAGAGTTTTGTAGAATAAAACAAAAATCTACATGCGCACCAAAAGCCGATTACAGAAATAGAACTGATCAGTTCAATGTCAACAAATACTGTTGCTCGTTTTTCTCATCACAGCGATTTACTTCTATTTAAAGTCTTCTCTGATATCAGCAATCATGAATCATGTAGCAATCTCTTCATAAGAATCAAGAAGCAATTTATCCTCAGAATTTGGACTGACATTTGTCTCTGTACAGGTGGATCTACACCCTGATCTACATTAGTGATTATTAGAAACTGAAGATTTGGTGCATAAAAAATTGAAAACCTTCGTCACTTGCATACTGTTTCAGCGTTTTCAAGATCATTACTATTTTTGAAGATTGAAAGATATTCTCTGTTATTTTCATTCTCGTTTATTTCTCTGGAAGATGGTGCATTCCTTAAATATTCTGTGACGTATGTTGGTTGGTTAAAGGTGGCATGGACAATCATTTGTGATTTTTAGAAACTCATTAAATCTTTGTTGAATCTGGTTATTTCTGTTACAGGATGGCGATCCTCGTTTATCTAGTTTTGGCCTGATGAAAAACAGCAGAGATGGAAAGAGTTATAGCACCAATCTAGCTTATACACCCCCTGAGTTTTTGCGCACTGGTATATTGTATTTGCTCTATATAATTTGTTACCGGAATTTGAAATCTGGTAGAATACCGTTATATCTTTTATGAGAAATTTTATGTGGTTGTTTTCTTTACTTTGTCATGTTTGAGAATGCCTTTGTGTATAAATTTTTTGAATTGTTGTAAAGAAGTTTAACCGAGGAGTCAAGGTAAATATATTAATATCTGTTTTGACAATTGTTTCTTACATTTACTTAAACTTTAAGGCCAAAGTTGAATTATGAACTTGTTTGATCCCCATTTTGGGGAAAAAATGTGTTTTGGAATAGTTTTTTTTTTTTTTTNTTGAGAACGTGTGGTTAAAAAATAAGAAAAAGTTTTTTGTTCGCATGTAAAATTATTTTATTGGATAATGTGTGGTTGAAAATGAATTTTGAGAAATGAGCTTTTGAAAAAATGGGGCTCAAATGAGGCTATAACTTACAATATGCTTCACATCACAGCCTGACAACATTTAATGGGTGAGAAATGTCTATCTCTAATAGTTTCATGAACAACAATTGTTATTTTCATTTAACTAATTGCAGAATTACAAATAATTGGAAAGACAAATTCTTGACCAATCAGATTTTTCACTGGGAAGAATGTTCCCTTGTGAAAATTTTCTGAATGCATCCTAGTTGTCATCTGGAAAAACTTACTACTTAAACAGTGTTTGGAACTCCTGGTCATTGCAAAAACTGCTATTTTGGCTGCTTATTGTATGCTCTTTGTCAAGATGACAAAGAGGATGCTCGGGAAATTCTCCCGGAAGCCTATGGACTATATGGATGTGATCAGCTGAAGGGATGGGTTTGGAAAGATGAATTTTATACCGTGAGGAACAGATACCAAGCTCACTGGATTTGGCCAATATGGGAGATCGTCTGTGGCAATCATGCATTTTCCTTGTACTTTGTTTATATGCAATCAAGTTCCCGTTGACTGTATATCAACAATCTAACACATCGCTGTTGTTTGCGTTAGAAAATAATTATAGCATGTGCTACAACTTACCTTGGAGTTAACTTATACAAAAGCCATTAACTTGAAGGCATGGATGGAATGCTTGGTCAACACAAGTTTTGATGACTAGATTGCTATGCAATCAACCCACCCAAGTACTCTATTTGGCATCTGTGTATACTTCTTGTGGAACATTTTTTTTCCACCCTATCATTTTGTGTTAATGAAACTTCCAGTGCATCTAGTAGAGCCCTTGCCAATGAGTAAATGTCTACATATTTGGTTTTTCGCCTTTTATCTGTTTTCGGTGTACTCGAGTGTATATGAATTGCCTCTCTGTTTCCAATGCCATTACTTTGAATTTTACCATTGAAAAATTATTTCAAATATATTTGACTTTATCAGTGAGTTTTCTGATTGCCAGTAATTAGATCCTGGTCAATCTACCTGAAAGTTTTGTATCTATTTGTTTAAAATTTATGATCACACTTTATTATCTATAAGATATGACACCTTTCTCTTGTCTTTCCCAAAATTTCAGGCAGGGTCATTCCAGAAAGTGTGATTTACAGTTATGGAACTGTTCTACTGGACCTTTTGAGTGGAAAGCACATTCCTCCTAGCCATGTAATATACATTCTGTCACACTCTCATGCTCCACCATGTTAATTTGGATCGTTGGTTTAATGACAAGTTACTTTCTGAATTTTGTTGACAACTACCTTGTTATCTAACCCCATTTCAATAATCCTGTTAATCACTGTCAACCATTAACACTTAATGATGATAGTAGCACACGCTATAAAAGATTTAAAGCATTCCAATAACTTGTATACAATGACCAAAACGCCTCTAGTTTAATTTCATTGCCAAAGGAATTGATAGCTTGAGAAAAGAGGGAATCAACAACCAAAGAGTCAATGAGTACCGAAGTAATCTTGTGTTTTCTAAGAAAGAACTAAAGTCGATTAGTTATTTGTCAAAATAAAGGTATGGACCTATACTTTTGTATATGGGAACATGAAGAGTTAACACTGTTATTAGGAGCTAAAAGGAACGAGGCATAAAGATGGTTTAGAAAACCGCAGAGATCTAGAAGGTTGGGTTGAACCATGGGAAGTTAATGGGATGGGTTCTTTGCAGTTTTCCCCTTTGTGTTCTCAAAGATTTTACGAACCATCAAAATGACTTATCGACAAGGTTCAGACTATGTAAGGGCTAGACTTCTTCCCTCTCTGTAACTTTAATTTCAGATAATGTTAAGGCCAGACTTCTCATGCCTAGTAATTTTAAATTTGAAGAGTGAAACTTGAGAGCTAAAACTAAGTGATTTAGCTGACAAGTCAAATTCTGGGTTTTATCTTAGTTAGCACGCGTTTAATTTTTTGAACTGGATGTATATTCATATGCGGAGCTTACATGTTTTAAAAGATAACTGACTGTCTTGGTCTTATCCAGCTTGTTTTACCTATTTGAGGATGCATAATCAATGGTCCTACTTTTAACAAGTTGAAGGTTCCCTTACTTTAGAGGTGCAGAAATCTTGTTTGTTTAAGAATTCTGGAAGAGTTAAATGCCACTTCTTCCAAGCGAAGACCACAATTACTGGAGTATCGATATTTTTTCTCATCAACTAACTATTATTTAATAGCTAATATTGTCAGTTGGGTAGGGGAATGTGATAAGTGTCCAATCAGTTGTCATCATCCATTTGTATCCATCATAGAGAGATAAAGAGAGGGAGAGAGGGAATAGGTCCAAATTGAAAAATATGTATTAACGCAAAGATTTCAATATATCAGAGCCCTTTTAGCAGTTCCTCATAGAATCTATGATTTTGGGGATTAGTCTGATTCTCTCATCATGAAACCAACCAACACATGATAGCGGTGTACTAAAATTGAACTGCTATTTTCTGACTAACATTCCTCGAGGCAGGGTCCTAAAAGCATGTGTCAGCAGGTAGCGTCCATGTACTAAATGCTACCAAGTCATGGATGAGTTGCTTTATCTGGATGGGGTGTCTCATCGTATGCCCTAGTGTAAATTTGCTATTCTCTGTACCTTGTCCTTGTTAAGAACTTAAGATAGTCCATCTAGCCTGAGATGAGGTTTATCTCACTGAGATCTTAGCTCAAGTTTTAAGCCTCGAGGAGATGCTGGAATAGGTTACGGCGCACTTGATTTTCTTCAGAAAGGAAATGCCTCTATGGAGGTCTTCACTATTTCTTTTCTTTATTTTATCCAGAGAGGGTGAATGATATTTGTATTCAAGTCTGTTGACCTTTATCAAAGCCTTCCCTCATTTTATATTAAGCCCCTGTTTGAGCCACTTAAAAAATTTCATTTTTATTATTCTACTCATTTTCAACCACACATTATTCAATAAAATAATATTTTAATCACATCAATAACTTTTCTTTCTTGTTCAACCGCACATTCTCTATCAATCTACTATTTCAGAATACATTCTTCCACAATAATGTGGCTCAAACACACCTTAATTAAAATTTTAGCTGCATAAATTAAGTTCCGATTTCCAATTTCCCGTTGATTTAATTTGTTTATTGAAAATCGGTATGTATTCTTCTCCAGGCATTGGATTTGATAAGAGGAAAGAATGTTTTATTGCTCTTGGACTCATCCTTGGAAGGACAATATGCTAATGAAGATGCTACTGCATTAGTGGAACTTGCATCTAATTGTCTCCAATATGAGGCTAGAGATCGGCCTGATATGAAATTTCTTCTAACTTCCATGGCCCCTCTTCAAAAGCAGGAGGTGAACATTTTATTTATGTTTTGTTTGTCATCTGAGGTATAGTTTCGAGTATTAGACTGCCGCATATACTGGTGGAGTGACCAACATGATCATGAATGTACTAAGCCGTTCTCCTTCGCATTGGTGTCCTAGGTTGCTTCGCATGTATTGATGGGTCTTACAAAAACCTCTGTGGTTGTACCTCCCATGCTTTCTCCTCTTGGAAATGCTTGTTCGAGAATGGACCTTACTGCTGTGCATGGCATCTTGCTTAAAACAGGATATAAAGACGAAGAGGGTGCTGAAAATGAGGTGAGTTGATTTGTCTCCACTTCTCCATAATCAATTAGGGGGAAGAAAGAATTTCAAGGGATCTATAAGATCTTGAATAATTGAAAGATAATTCTATTGACAAAAGAAACTGGAGTGCTGTTTGGGCTCATTAATGATGTTACATATCTTGTACATTTGTGAACCATGAGTTTTGACTTCTTACTCCTATATTGAATACAGTATTTTTGGAAGTTTATTTCTGTTTTGGATGTTGCAATCTTACATAAAGACATTTCGTTGGGTGATATTGTCCGTCTGCAGCTTTCCTTCCAAGAATGGACCCAACAAGTTCAAGATATGTTGAATACAAAGAAATTTGGGGATATTGGATTCAGGGACAAGGACTTTAAGAGTGCCATTGATAATTATTCAAAGGTATATTCTTTGTTTTTCAATCTGATCTATTATTAGGGTCCATTTGACAAGGCTTTTGCATTTGCTTTTGCTTCTGCTTTTTGTAGAAGAGTTTGAGCTTCCTCAAACTAGCTTCCTCTAAAAGCTCTCCTCTAACCTATGAACCTCATATGTACTTTTCCTTTTTCAATATGGTAACATGTGTTTAACTGCTAATTTGATATTGTTTTTTTCGATGGGCAGTTGGTATCGATGATGCCTGTTCCTTCTGGTACGGTATTTGTGAGACGAGCCCTCTTGTACTTGATGATTGGCCAACCGGAACTCGCACTGAGAGATGCAATGCAGGCCCAAGTTTGCTTGCCGGAATGGCCAACTGCTTTTTATATGCAGGCTCTTGCCCTCTCCAAGCTTGGAATGGAAACTGATGCTCAAGACATGCTCAACGATGGAGCTGCCTTCGAAGCTAAGCAAACTAGTTGATGCAATTAAATGACATGATAGTGGATATCAGGATTGTTTTGTAGCCGGGGCTAATTCAGTGGTGTGAAGGTTACATGTAGTGAAATCTTACTGCTGTTTTAGGCTATATATCTGAAATGTGTAAATCACTTGTGCCAAATTTTTAGTAGATAGTCACTGGTTAATTCAGTTTGAATGTTAGCCCTTAATTTCATGAATTATTGTGCAACATGTACATCCTCGAGTATATGAAGAAAACCCTGTGGGAAATCTGCTAAATATAAAGCTTAAAAAAAAAATAAAATGGAAAGAGGAATGCAAAAGAAATAAATAAAAAATATATGAAAGTTTCGGAAAAGTCGTCCTCTCTCCCGATACAACCCACCCCACCGTGCCCCAAACAGTTCAGTCACCGTCGTCGCCAACTGCCCTGCCGCCACCGTCGGAGATCCATGGCCTTTCACTTTCCTCCTCGATTCCATTGTCTTGGAGCCTTAGAGCTTAGTGCAGGTGCCAACCAATACCACCACCACCACCATAACAATAATATAGAATTGGTTGAATGATCCTATCGGGAAAAGATCCATTTGTGCATTAATTAGTCCATGTTTTTCAACTTCAATAACTATTTTGTCGCTCAAATTAATAATAAAAGGTGTAATATTATATTTATGGCTGAAAATGAAAGGATGTGGAATTCCAACATGATATCATGAATTCTCAGATTACGGTCATTATATAAAAATATGTTACTACGTTATTGTGGGAGTTCATCGATTATAAATTATGCGAATATCGGTTCCAATCTCAGGATGCTTTACTCTTAACCTTACAAAGTTCCAAGATGGAGACCCGAGTCTTGGTCAAGAATGGCGATGATTTACTTTTCACACGGCGCACAATTCTATGAATAGCTTCATTTGACATCGTGATGGAAGACATAGCTTACGATCATTGTATCTTGGGGAGACATGAAAAATTGTTGTCGGTGATTGAGTCTTCCAACACGGCTCCCCAACTTAATTGACAATGAATTTGTTTATACATTTAATTGTAAATATTTTATTCACAATTACAATTTCTTTAAGACTTCGTTTGATAGTACACATTTTTCATGAAATTTTTTTATTTTCCAAATTTTGTAGTGTTTGATAGACAAAATTTTCCCGGGAAAATATTTTTCAACTTTCCAAATTTTCCACATTTTTGAGGAAAATAAATTCTTGATGTTTTGGAAGGTAAATATTTTCCAGATTTTTTTTTTATTTTTGCAATTGGAAAAAATTCTAGGCACAATGGTAAATTTTTTTTTCCACTTTTATTGACAATTTCCATACAAAACAAAGTCAAACGAATGGTATTCGGTATGATTATTATTTTTTGACAATTAGAATAAATTTTAGACCCAATTGTACAAAACATTATCACTTTAATGGACAATTTTCATAAAAAAACAAAGCCAAACGGACACCAAACTTTCAACATTTTACATGAAAAATTATATCAATCAAATACAATTAATTATAATTCATAGTAAAACAACTTCTAGACAAATTAATTTTCTGTAAAACATTTTCTTTCCATCCATTTTTCACATTTGCAGTCAAACGAACCCTAACAGATTGTCCATCATGAAGGATTACGGGAACTAAAAAAATGAAAAGTCAGGGATGACACAATCGATAAATGATCGAAGAAAGTCGATAAAAATGCTAAAGGGGGTTAAAGGTTAGCTATCGTAGTTTCAAGTAAATATTTATATTTGATTGTATTATTATGCGCTGATCGAAAGTTGGTACCCTATCCCTTCCAATGTTGAAGACTTGAAGGTTGGGTGTTACCTATCCTTGGTTAAGAAGAAATTAGTAGAGTTTTACATCAATCTCATCGTGTAGGCACGTGTGCGTTTAAGACAAGACTAGCCATAAAAGAAATACTAGGATATTACAAGACATTATACATGTATGGAAAAAGCTTAACATTGGTAGGGTTAGATAACATTTTCAATGGCAATTATCGAACTTGAAACCTACATGATCCAACAATGGATTTCAACATAAATTGCAAACCCAATCATGTTATTGCTTTAGGTAACATATCGTGTGCCATTGTGAAGTCTATAATTAAATGCAATCGAAGCCATTATTCATCAAAAGATTGTCCTAAAAACAAAGGGTAAAATAGACTTAATTCTTTCTTTCCTTTTTATTTTACCTTGATTGTTTTTCTTCCATTTATTTTTGAACGTTACTCTTTATGTTTTTCAATTAAAGACGGAACTCAATAAATATCATCTTTTGATGATTGAGAAATTTTTTTTGAATACATGACAATTTTTTTTTTTTAAAATTTTACTACCCCTTATCTTAATTTCTTTGACCATTTTTACACTTTCCATGCTCTTGCATTTATTTCACATGCTAGTTCTAATGGCATTTTTAATCCTCTTGATTCATCTACAAATATTTTGTCTCAAATAGAATCTAAACATTAGTAATACTAAACGCGAAGGAGACAGAAGAGAGAAATCAAATACTCCCTCCGTCCCATTTATATATGTTTATTTTATTTTTCACACAGATTAAGAAATATTATTTAATGTTATTGGGAAAACAATTTTTGCCAAAAACATTCTTAATTTACCTTAATTTAATTATTAATAATTAGTAGTAAATTATTATTGGAAGTAGTAAAGAAATAATTGTACATTAATAAATAAATAAAACAAAACAAAACATTCTTTATAAAAAAAACAAGATTGTATAATTGAGACAAAAAATTAAAGAAATTGAGCTTATATAAATGGGACTGAGGGAGTATTCTATATCAACGGTTGGTTATCACAACATTTTATCTAAAATTGAGACCGACTTACAAAAAGTAATTTGATAATTATTACATACTTATTTAAAAATTATTGTGGAAGTGTGTTATGGTCCCACTAAAGAAAACACGACTCCTAGGATTACTTGGCCCACTATCTTAAGTTTGATGTTTTTCAACAATTGGACACTTTGTATTCAAAAGATTCTAAAAAAAAAAAACTATGTAAATAAAGAAAAGAATGATTTAGCACATCATGTTTTGCCATAATGTTCTATCTTTTCTTCTACCATTCTCTGATTCTCTGAAGTGTTATTTTCTTTGGTGACTGACCTTTTGTTGGTGAAGTCTTTTATTGGGTGCAAACAAAAATTCCCATTGGACAAGCAAAAATTGGTTCATAACAAAGATTTTAACCAAAAAGATAGAATTGTAGCCCTCGTCCCGACGACGCATCATTCAATTTTCAGTCCTATCAACTTTTGATGGTAGAATAGTAACCTACTATAGTAGTGATGGGCGACGGAGAATTAGGGTTCAGTTTTGAAGAGGGAGCATTAGAAATTGCTTCCACATTTTAGGAAGAAAGTAGATGCACAATTACCTAATCATGTTGTTAATTTGTACATCTTTTGCATTTGTGTCTTTCTTTTTCATTTTTGGTAGCTTTATCTTAATCTTTTACTTTAATATGTGTACATTCCTACTGATAAAAACTGTCCAACATGACAACTAAGGGCATGTTTGTCTCTCATTTTGGGAGAAGAAATAGAGTCTTGAATAGTATTTTTTGGAGAATGTGTGATTGAAAAGTAAAGTAATTTTATTGGTTTGTGTGTAGAATATTTTATTGAGTGAATATGTGGTGGAGATTGTTCACTGTACAGCAAACAATGTTTGAGAAAATGGATGGCAAACAAGGGCTTA
>CAIGRH010097366.1:0-10116 GCA_903798295.1 Fraxinus nigra
CGTGGCCTATCCAGGGGACTCTCATACAGATTGCAGATATCCTTTCCTTTAACAAAAACACGGTCTCCCACATCCTCAGAGAGGGAAACCAAGTTGCCGATGCACTTGCTACTGAAGGTTGGCATCATCTTAGATATCAGGAATATGGACCAACCGAATTACTGCGTCATATCAGGGTGTTCATTCAGATTGACAGACATGGTCTGCCCAGCATTAGAGCTTAATTCTTTGTTTCCACATTTACTCTTATTTTTGCTCACATTTGCACTCCTTGTAAGGGAAGTAGTACTTCCTTTTTTATTGCTTTACTCTACTTTTATTGTAAGGGAAATAGTACTTCATTTTTTACTGGTTTACTTTACTTTTGATGTAATGAAAGTAGTACTTCCCCATTTATTAGCTTTACCTCATTTCAGTTGTAACCATGGTATTCCTCCGCCACAAGTGAGGACATATTAATAAAATCTCGGAAGTACCGCCCTTTTTCTACTAAAAAAAGCTATTAGGTAACATCTCTCAAAAGATAATGGAAAATCTTGTGTCAAAAAGAATTCTTGATTCTCTTAATTTTTTAGACTTAATGTTTATGTTAATTATATTAAGGGAAAATGAACAAGCCCAAGGAGATTATGTGCCAATAGGACTTCAGATATCATAGAATTAATTTATACGCATATCTATGAGCCATTCAATTCGACTTCTTGGAATGGTCAACAATAATTTATTATGTTCATAGATGAGTCTTTTTCACTATAACTACCTATATCTCATTTATGAGAAATCCAAATATTAGACATGTTCAAAGCTGAAAATACGTAGTTACTAACTAAGATTGACCTTACGTGCAGAATTACACTAATTAAAGCAACAAGTCACTTTTAATCATTTTCTAGATGATTAAGCATCTAATCCAATTCTATAAGTTGAATTACCACAGTTGTTATATTTGGAAAGCAAAAAAATAACACAAAGTTTGATGACGAAGAAACTCAACTGGGTAAAAACTCTAGGACCAAGCCAGTTACCTCCACTATAGACAATATGACTTATAGTTCAATTCCAAACTAGTTCCACTTGCTGTTGTAAACCATTCAACTCCAAGATTTGCTATTCCTTCTAGATTCACAATCTGCTACTGTAGATACCTGCCAGCCAACATGCTAGATCTCCCGATCTACCTCCTGTAGCTTCCAAGATCCGCTGTAAATTCCAGACTCACAATCTTCTACCAAGATTTGCTATATCAATCTTACAATCTTCTGCATACGTCTCTTCCAAGTAGATACCCAGGAATCACCAATTCTTGTTCTTCTTCTTATTCTTGAATCCCTTCTTTAAAGTTTTAAGGAAGCCAAGTGTTTTCGATTAACGAACCTTAATATTTTTCCAAAACTCGGTTGTCAGATTACAAGAATGATGTGAATGAATCAATCAATGAATTGCCTCTTGAATCTCTGAAACAATGATATGAAAGAGTTTTGCAATTGTAGCACACTCAAGTAACCTCCCGAAATTCGTCCCAGACATCTACATTTACAGTTGGGGACATTTATGTCTTATGGGCTGTGTAAAGCTCTTCAAAATCACGAATTAGGTCGGCCGTATAAATATATCGCTCGAGCTAGGGAACCTATCACTCGAGCATGCCTGGGCGATAAGATGGCGACAATGGTTCTGTTTTTGTCGCTCGAGCAATGGCCAAGCGTGAAGCTAGCGAAATTTCGACGCCGCGTTTTTCTTGTTTTTAACCTCTAACCCTAACCTAACTCATCTATACAAAATTGCCCTTCACTCCTTGAATTTTACACATGTTCAATTAAGTCCTTCTTGTTTATAGAATCCCCAATTACAATATTGAACCTAACAATCTTCCCCTTTGGCATTCTGTGACAAAACTATACAAATTAAGTCAAAGTAGTAAAATAAATCAACCTATCAAATTAAACTCCCCAAGTTACTCAAATTCTTCTACTTCTTGTATTCCTTGGTATACCCGTTTCCTGAAATAAAAAACTCAATACTCAGTGTAAAAGCACGTGATATAGGAAATAAAAAATTCATGAACACAAATAAGCATGCTAGTTTGAGACATGACATTAATGTCAATCAAAACACCAACCAAAACATTAACATCAGAAAACATCAAAATTCAAACTGCTATGCTTATGATATGCAACGCAGATACAATGCACATTTGCATCCTTACTGCAAATGTATTTATGTCTTTTCTTAACAACCCCTAAGACATAAAATGGAAAATCTCAATTTCATTCAATGCTCCCCTAAATCAAAATTCAAAATTTTACTTCATTCTCTCCCTGACAAAAGGACAAACAAACTTTTAACATTAACAATTTCAAACACTAAAAGATGCAATCGTTAACATACATAAGTATAATCAATGTACAATAACCTTTCCACATACTCAGTTCAAGTTAACATGGACAAATTGTATAAGTGACCCATGATTGTAAAGTGTCACTAATCTTTTGTAAATAGGACTTCAAATCTTAATTTTGTGAGAAATGGCATGCTAATCATCATTGCCAATAAGTATATTCCTCTACCTATGAAAGTCAAACCATTCAAAGTATATTAGGACCTTTAAATAAAAGCTCATTCTGTAGAGATATTTTCTTTTCTCCTCTGACTTTTAGCATATTTTATTTTCACATCTTTCAATATTTTAAGCTCATAATTATTTTTCATATTTTAGGTACAGGCTCTTCTCCATTATATGATTAAAATAACCCATGTAGCGAGCTTTATGCTGGTTAACTCAAGTCAATCGACCATAGGTACCAGGTTATGAAAAACCCAACAGACTTAATTACTCGAGTCAAATAGGCTTCGAAGAACATAAGATATTGAACTTTTTATTACCGAGGATAAATTTGAGTTTGGTCTAATAAATAAGGTCAATTCATGTTCAAAGTCACCTTACTAACATGAGACAGCCATCCCAAATCTTATACACGCGGTAGAGTCCCACTAACAATATCATAGTATGTGCAGTGCAGATGGTACATGAAGACACATATACTAAGTACTCCATAAATAACCTAAGTTAGCAATGGAAACTATGTTATAGCTCATCGATTAAACCTATGCTTGATCACAACCACAAGTTCAAGAATGTTATATATCATGCTGTAAAAACAAATTCCATCATTTTTTATTTTTTATTTTTCAATTTTCAATTTTTTTTGTTTTTCTTTTAAAACATGAATGCACCGTGCATAAAAGAAATGTCAAACACACAAATAAACATAAATAAATAAATATGCATGAATTTTCTACCTAAAAAATAAATAAACAAATATGATGCATGTATAAATCAATGTCACATAATGATAAAATACGAGTATGCACCAGAAAATATATAATCAGTTAGGAGTGCAAATGCTCTTACATTTAAGAGCACCATTATCTATTTCACAATTTTTTAGATCACTTTTCTTCACCCAAACTTGCCTAGTGACATGAATATTCCTATTCATCTGTGTCATTAACTTTGTCAATTGACTCACTTGATTGGTAAGAAAGTCAATCTGACCAACAAACTCCGGATTCTTATTTCTATTTAAGTTCTAGTTTCTATTTTTGTTCAAGAAATGATGACACCTAGGCTTCATGTATCCTAACTCACCATAGTTAAAACATGTAGGGATAAACCTAGGACCAATGTTATGTGGACATTGACGTCTATTCCTAGGTTGATGGGTCATACGCTGTCTAGTAGGCCCCTGTCTAACAAATTCCTTATTCTTAAGATTAGGGTTAGGTACAAGTTTGGGCTAGTCAGTGGTAGGGACAAATGTGGTCTTGGACGTACTAGCATTCTTCTCCTTAAAACCTAGACTTCTCTTATTTCCAGTCGACTTGCCCATTCCTAAAATGTTATCTAACTTTTCAAAACCACTAGAGAATGCAAACAATTAAGACTTAGAATATTCTAGATTGCTCAGAAGGTTCTTAACCTGGACTTCTAAGGTTTCCTTTTCAATTGTCAGCTCATTAGCTATCCAAGAGGTCTTTTCAAGCTCACTAGTGAGATTCCTAACCTGCAAGAGGTCTTTTTAAGCTCACTAGTGAGATTCCTAACCTGAGTATCTAAAGATTCATTCGTGGATTTCACTTTACTTAGGATCGAGGTAAATTCTCTAATGTGTGCTACTAACTTCTCATATTCCAATTCAAGTTCCTTATTCTTTGCACTCAAGACTTTGTTTTTAGTAAGAATCTTAAGATATCCCTCATACATCTTATCATAAGCTTCTTGGTTATCTTCCTCACTCACAAAATCCCCATCACTATCTAAGTCCTCTTCTCTTTAACTCCTCTGGTAAGATCCATTCTTAATTCTCGTAGTAAAGGTAATATATTTTCCACTTTCCTCACGAGTGGATTACTCACTCTGATTGTCCGAGTTAGACTCGTTATCATTGAGAGTAGCATTCATAGCCTTATCCGAATTTCTCCTACTGCTAGGGCACTCACTCCTAACATGACCATAACCTTAACAGTAATGACATCTCATAGATTGAGATCGCCTTCTAGATTCACTAGAATTACCTCGCCGTCTCTCTTTAGATTTTTGTTTATTCCTAAACATTTTTCGGAATTTTTAGTAAGGTAAGCTAACTCCTCATCATTAGGAGAAACTGAATATGAGGACTCCCTATGACTATTTCTTACAGTGTTTAAGACCAAAGACTTATCGTTTGTCGATTTAGCTAATGTCGGTTTAGAACTCATCAAAATTTTCATTCTCTATCTTCAAACCTAGTGGTCAGCATTTGTAATTTTGAGTTCTTAACAGCCTGAGTTCCTTCATATATGGTTTTTAGAATATCCCAAGCCTCTTTGACTACCTCACACATAGACACTCTTCTAAACTCGTCCGGGGATACTGCTATAAATAAGGCATGTACGGCTTTAATGTTCCAGTTACAATCATCTAAGTTTATTTTAAACCAATTTGCGATGGGAGTGGAGGTCACTACGTTGTCTACAGTTGTACAGGGACACTCCAACCATTCACCACACTTAACCAAATCCATTTATCCATAGATTTTAAGAACGCTCTCATTCTAACTTTTCAATATGCATAGTTAGTGCCATCAAAGTATGGCGGGATGGACAATGAACTACTCATATAGACAAATTAAGGCCAGGAATCAAAATTAGGCTCTGATACCAATTGAAAATACGTAGTTTACTAACTAAATTTGACTTTACGATGGAATTACACTAATTAAAACAACAAGTCACTTTTAATTAGTTTTTAGATTATTAAGCATACAATCCAATTCCCTAAGTTGAATTACCAAAGTTGTAATATTTGGAAAGCAATAAATAACACAAATTTTGATGACAGAGAAACCCAACTAGGTAAAAACTTTGGGATCAAGCTAGTTACCTCCACTATAGACAATGTGGATTGTAGTTCAATTCCAAACTAGTTCCACTAGCTGTTGTACACCTTGCAACTCCAATATCTGTTGTTCCTTCCAAACTCGCGATCTGTTACCGTAGATACTATCTAGCCAACCTTCTAGATCTCCCGATCTACTTCCTGTAGCTTCCAAGATCCGTTGTAAATTTCAGACTCACAATCTTCTACCAAGATTTGTTCTATCAGTCTTACAATTTTCTGCACACGTCTCTTCCAAGTGAATACCCAGGAATCACCTATTTCTGTTCTTCTTTGTGCGCTTGAATCCATTCCTTAAATTTTTAAGGAAGCCATGTGTTTTGGATTAACGAACCTTGATATTTTCCCAAAACTTGGTTGTCGAATTACAAGAATGATGTGAATGAGTCAATCAATGAATTACCTCTTGGATCTCTCAAACAATGATATGAAAGACTTTTACAATTGAAATACACTCAAGCAACCTCCCGAAATTAGTCTCAGATATCTGTATTTATAGTTGGGGGACGTTTAGGTGTTATGGGTTGTGTAAAACTCTTCAAAATCATGAATTAGGTCTGACCGCATAAATATGTCGCTCGAACGAGGGAGCCTGTCGTTCGAGACAAAGGTCTATCACTCGAGCGATGCCTATGCGATAAGAGGGCGACAATGGTTCTGTTTCTGTTGCTCGAGTAATGGCCAGACGTGAAGCTAGCAAAATTCCAGCGCCGCATTTTTCTTGTTTTTAACCTCTAACCCTAACTTAACCCATCTATACAAAATTCCTATTCACTCATTGACTTTTACACATGTTCTATTAAGTCCATTTTGTTCACAGAATCGTCAATTATAATATTGAACCTAACAAAGGTATATAAGGTAAAGGTTGAAAAACAACTCTATAAAAGAATTTAACAAATCAGAACTTACCATAGTGGTGAATACTATGACGGATATGACGGATTAGGAAAACAATGTTCAGAGCCTCTGTTAAATTTATAAAAGAATATGGAATCATCCCAGAGTACATCAGAATCTCTCTAGGTAGAAGTACTAACGACTACATCTTAAATTCTTCCAAGTAAAGCAATTGTTAAGGGGTTATAATTTTTTTAAAAGATCGTACAATTAGGTTAACTTTCGAAACGGAAAATGTCTGATTCCTTGAGGATGTAGAGTTTGCGGGGGGAGATAATGTTATAAGGTTAATGATTTTGTCTTAGAGGAAAAATATTTATATATTTTTTCTGTTGCAATTGGCAATGATCAAAATTAAGGATAAATTCTTGCTCTAGATCTTGTTCAAGAAGCAATTTCGGATCAAGACAATATTACAAAATCTCCTATACACAATGAAGAGATTGTTCTAGAAAAACAAACTCAACAACCTCAAGAATAAATGTCGTTAAGGAAATTCGATATAAAAAGGAGAAAGACAATTCCAGATGACTTTATAGTCTTTCTCCAAAAGAAATAAGGATGTCATGGATTGATGCAAGAAGAATTGATCAATCAACTTTCATGAAAACCATCCAAAGGAATAATTCTAAAGAATGGATTCATGTCATGCATAAAGAGTTAAGGTTCATAAGTTACAATGGCGTTTGGGAACCCATCCGATCTAAAGGTGTGAAACTCATTGGTAATAATTGGATATTTAAAATAAAGAGGGATTCAAAGGGTGATGTGAAGAGATATGTGACTCGTCTTATTGCAAATAGCTTTTTCTCAAAAGGAAGACATTGATATTAAATAGATTTTTTTCTCCGATTTCTATGAAAAACTCTTTTAGGATAATTATGACATTTGTAACACATTTTAATCTTAAGCTACGTTAGATAATTTACAAATTAAAGAAATCCATCTATGAGCTTAAGTTAGGTTTTTTGTAATAGTCACAAATTTCATCAAATAATGTATACTTAGGTTTGCATACATCCGTATAGCATTCATTGTTGGAATGCTAGGTAGATATTTAATTTTCTCTGGAATGGAAATTTGGAAAGCAGCCATTAGGTTATTCGGTATCTATAGAAAACTTAGGATTACATGATCACATTCAAGAAAATCAGACCAATTGGATATCATTGGATATTCTGATTTTGATCATGGAATATAACTGCAAAATATTGTCAATGAACTGCATATTTGGGATGGATTTGAAAGATCACTTTAGTTATTCTGTGATAATATTAGTTTTGTATTTCTATAAAGCGTATTAGGTCAAACTCCATAAGCATGGATCCATTTATTAAATGGCTACCACCCAAGGTCATTCATGGGTATAATATTCATATTGGTGTTGTATCTTTTGATGATATGTCAGTTTAGTGGGAGTTTGTATTCGAATATTGTCTATTTTAGACACATATTTTTTATCTATGGATATTCAGTTATTTCAAAAATATCAATTCAAAAATAAAGTATTCAGTTCAGTTCCACTCTGATTAAAGTTTGTGGTTGTTCTCATTAAAAAAATAAGGTAGGACTAATTGGAAATAGACATTTTTGGATAACATTACATGTAATTACCATGCTAAACATCTATACTTGATTTGTGTTATTTGATTGTGTTAATATACGTGACCATTGAGGGTTTCGTTATGATATTTGTAACGAAGACCACTTTGATCCTATATTGATATATTCAATTGACGAGATTGTTTGTAGATGCTTTTAATTATGATAGCAAAAGTTTTGACATCGTAAGGTTATACACATTTATAAGGTAACATATGAGGCCCAAGTGGGAGATTGTTAGGTATATTAATTTGTCATTGTTGGCCTATATATGTAATTAATTGTGTATAAAGCTATATTAATATTGAGTCCAATTAAAGTGATCTAATAAAGAATTAAATTGTTGGGTTTAGGACATCTAAATAAAGTGGGACGGATTATATGTGTAGAGACCAGATCCATTAGTGTTATATTTGATGATGGGTCAAATATATATAGAAATTATATATAGGGTTATGGTCCTCAATTCATATGTAACTTCTCATTCTTTTTATCATCCTATCAACACAAGAATACAAAAGAAAGTATATTGAAGAGGAAGATCCAAACAATCAAGAATAAGGATTGAAAAAAATGAAAGTCAAGAAGAATGATTGAAGCAATTAATTGAAAAAAAAAGGCAATTAAGATTATGGAGCAAGAAACAAAAATCAAGATCAAGTACTCAAAAATCAAAAGAGGCAATAATCAAGATTCAAGATCTAAAATGAAATGAAAATCCGGTATTAATGAATCATTCCTAAATAATTAAGGTATGCTTCGTACTATTAATTTTCTTGATAATTTGATATGGATGATCTTGGCAATAAAATAATTAGGTATTCGAGTTTTAAACTTTAAATTTTAACATAACTTGAATCTTCCAAAATTTAAAAAAAAAAATTCAAAAAACTCTACAAAAATCTACTAATTCATAGTAGAAATTGACATCTTCCATATTATTGTAAAAAAAAAAATAAAAAAAATTCATGCTATTCTTGTTTAAATCCTTCAAATGTAAGCATTCATGATTCATATAGGGTTTTTGAACTTTGGAGAAATTTGAATTCCAGTTATTAAGAAGATGCTGAAAGCATTTTCTGAATCTGGTGTAGGCATGTTAGATAAGAGTAAGCTTAAGATGGCATTTACACGACTAAAGTAGGTATATTATAGGGAATTATAAAAAAATCAAGTGTATAATTTACACCAATTCAAAAATCAGATTGAAAATTTAATTATTAAAAAATCAGGTATTTTATTTTAAATATCCAACCCTAAATCTATCCAAACCCTAATCCATCTCTCACCTCTCTCTCTCTCTCTACCTTTTCCACCGGCCGCCGCCTCCACCTGCTTCTCATCTCCTTCCCTCCATTCTCCCTCTCCCTTCCCCTTCCTAACAACGTCGAGGCGCTGCTGTGAATCGCAGCAGCGATTCGCATATCGCTGCTGCGCTGCTGTAGCTGTGGTGGTCGGCTGTGGCTGTGGTGTGTGGGTCGGATGTGGTGTGTTGGTCGACTGTGGTGTGTTGGTGGATGGTCTGTGGGTGTTGGGTGGATCTATTGTTGGTATTGCAAAAATGGCGGCGGCGGCGGCGGCTTTGTTGTTGGTAGTGTTGTAGTACNCTCTCTCTCTCTCTACCTTTTCCACCGGCCGCCGCCTCCACCTGCTTCTCATCTCCTTCCCTCCATTCTCCCTCTCCCTTCCCCTTCCTAACAACGTCGAGGCGCTGCTGTGAATCGCAGCAGCGATTCGCATATCGCTGCTGCGCTGCTGTAGCTGTGGTGGTCGGCTGTGGCTGTGGTGTGTGGGTCGGATGTGGTGTGTTGGTCGACTGTGGTGTGTTGGTGGATGGTCTGTGGGTGTTGGGTGGATCTATTGTTGGTATTGCAAAAATGGCGGCGGCGGCGGCGGCTTTGTTGTTGGTAGTGTTGTAGTACTATGGCAATGGTGGTGGGTGAGGGTGGTTGCACGTGGCTGTGGTGGTAGTGTTGGTGGCGGTGGTAAGTGACCTAATTTTTTATGGTATGTGACCAAATATTTGGTAATATGTAACTAGTTACTCAATTATGACCTACAAAATTTAATAATATGTGACTCAAAAATAATATGTGACCAATCAATTTAAAGATATGTGACCGACAAATAAATTGTGACTAATTAATTTAATAATATGTGACCTTTAAATTTTGATA
>CAIGRH010097370.1:0-10406 GCA_903798295.1 Fraxinus nigra
CAAGCATGACACAATTACTTTGTCCTTTATTTTTTCTTTTTTGTAGCTTGCAGATTTTTTTACCAAGTCGCATTTTTTTCCCGTTTTCATTTTCTAATTGGCAAACTCTCGATACTTTTAGCTACCGTATCGTGAGTTTAAGGGGAGATATTAAGAAATATAGAGTAATTTTTGTTTTATTATTTATTAAGGGTAGAATAATCATTTTTAATTTCTTTTGTTTAGCCTACTCTCTTTGTATTTAGTTAAATAATCTTTTTGCATTCAATTTTATTATGCAAAGCAATGAAACCTAACCTCCTCTTTTTCTTTATCACTTTGGATTGTTTAACACATTCTTGCTCACCTTTACTGACGAAATGAAGGGCATCCATTGAGGAATGGCTTCACGATCAGCGTAACATTTATAAGCAACAGAAGTGGGAACATCCACTTCCATCTTTACCCTGCAGAATGAAATGAGGATCTTATTCTAGAACCAAAAAAATGCAAATTTCTTTGATTCTAAAAATTCTAATGCATAATATGCAAGCTGGCAACTCAGACTCCTAGCATAGCACCAAGGCAAGTAAATCGCTTGGATTAAATGTGAATTTTAAAAATTCAAGAAATGACAAATTAATAGAAAACTTTGCTAATTCAAGAAAAAGAAGTAAGGGATTTCTTATTACGTGCAATCTTGCCATTCCATTACAGGAGAGAATGGGCGTTTGAATTTGAAGGCAGCGAGGTAATAATGAGAATTCCTTTTGTGGGGCCCGTCGTATCTGTACGGAGGACATGTGGTGCTGATGAATGAGGATGACGATGAGGATAGTAGCGTAGACTTCCTCTGGTTGAGATTTACTATTCTGTGGTTAACTACTACTGCTGACGCGGCTGCTGTCGACATTTGCGGTTCCGGTGAGTGTACTCCGGGATTTAATACGAACAAAGGGGAGAACCGCCGATTTTTTGAAGATATTGAGACTGACAGATAGTAAGAGCCTATCATTTTTCACGGTTTTATTTATAAATTATACCCGAAGTGGCCCCAAGGTGGACACTGGACACTGTTATTAACACCGCATTACATGCAAGTAGCAAAAAATTTTGGTATTTAATAAATAGAATCGTCGGGTTCAAATATAATTATGGAACCGTTCAAGTTCGATTCCATTCGATTCCGTACCATAATTAATTTTTTTTAACATTTACAGCAACACTATATAAATACAATTAATTGCATGTTCATTCGTAACTTCAATGGGCAGTTGGAGAGGGGAAGTCGGACGACGATCGGCGGCTTCAATTTGGACATGTAGATGTAGATTTTCAATTTATCAAATGATTTGGGGTTAGGGGTGGGCAAAATCCAAGTCAACCCACGAACCGACCGACCCGACCGGGTTGAATAATTTTTTTGGTAATTTTAGGCGGGTTTCTGGTTTTGGGTTACACTCTTGGGTCGGGTTATGGGTTAAGCAAGACAACCAGGTAGAACCCACGCCAACCCAACCCGATCAACATAAAAAATTGAAAAAAAAAATGAATAAATATAAAAGGGAAAGAAGCCCTAGAATTTTCAATTGGTCTTCTTTTCCTCTTCACTCTCCATCTCGCCGACAGGATTTTCAGTCGGTCTTCTTTACTTTTGAGGTAGGCATATTGCCTGATTGTTTTGTAGCTTTGAATGCAGAAAATATAGCAAACCTTGTTAATGTTCTCAAGGTAGGTTATTTTTCTATTTTAAGGGTCCAAATTTGGGCTGTCCAAGCCAACTTTATCAAGCATCATAGATGCTGCTGCGTCAATTAGTATATACAGATTATGAAACAATTTAGTAGTGATGCTATTGTATTTTGTCTCCTTAAGTTCTATCAAATGTGAGTTTCTTTATTATTGTTTTACATTTCTGAACATCTTATTAGCAATTCTGCAATTGTGTCTTGACTATTGAAAAATGTTCTCGTTGTTTACATTTTGGGAACTTTACAGAGTCAGCATGATGAATTGGAGGCAAATTTTTTTGAAGAGAGAGCAGCACTTGAAGCAAAATACCAAAAGTTTTATCAACCTCTTTATACCAAGGTCTGTACTTCTGGATTGTTGTATCGGGTCTCACTAATTATTAGACTCCAATGATTTTTTTTTCTTTTGTTCTATTATTTGTAATTATGATAATATTGTCCAGAGATATGAAATTGTTACTGGAGCTATAAGTTGAAGGGGCTATCACTGACTCTGAGGCAAAAAACAAAGAAGATGAAAAGGAAGTTGTCAGTATGTTCTGGTGCTAATTTAGGCCTCTATACTAATGGTGACTCTATGCATCTAACTTTTACATTTTTCTGCAGAGAAAGGAGTTCCTGACTCTTGGCTCACTGCAATGAAGTCCTTGCTGAGGAGGTTAATTGTTTGAAAAAGAATTTACTATTGCTATTTGTATTTTGATATTTCATTTATCTTAATATTGGTTTTTGTCCATGTTGGAGCCAAGTTTTCGAGTGATGAAGGGGCTCTTAAATTTCTTAAAGATATCAAGTGGTTCGGAATTGATAATCCTAAGAGCTTCAAGCTTGAATTTTACTTTGATACTAATCCATTCTTCAAGAACTATGTTCTGACTAAAATTTATCACATGATCGATGAAGATAAATCCATACTTGAGAAAGCAATTGGGTAATTTTGTTTGCTTCTCCACATTTTCATTTTATGTGATTTGTTTACTTGTGCAGTTTAGAATCAACAGCTGCTGTTTTTTGTTAGGATTTATTTGGAGATTGTAGGATAGCTGCTCTTCTGAGTTGTAAGATGGCAGCTCTTCTGAGATGCAGGCAGTAGATGACAACTCTTCTGAGATGCAATGTTTACTCAGCTGCCACAAGTTTACTATATTAATTTTAAGATGCAATATTTACACTATGGATGGTCGTATTAATTGTATTTGGGTGACTTTTTATTCGAATGGTTGTACGTTGTATTAAATATTAATCTTATTTGGAGATGTATTGGTTTTATTTGAAATATATGGTAATAAATTACTCTTTGTCTAAACCGACCAACCCGACCGATACTTGATTGGGTTAGGTTGGGTTGAGTTTCAACATGTATTTGGGTTGGGTTGGGTTGAAATTAGATCAAACCGACCATGTTGGTTTGGGTTAGGGGAAAACCGACCCAGACCGAACCCACGCCCACCGCTATTTGGGGTTAGTGGACCCGTGATTACCGAATGAAAGTATGAAATTGGAAAAGGAAGGATAAAAACTTAAAAAGACCTAGATCTTGGACTAACAATGAAATTAATAATAGGGTCAAAAAATTGAATGAGAAAAATTGAATGAGAAAAATTCATAACTAAAAGATTAAGTTTTACCCATTTCAAATTTTAAAGATAAGGTTTAAAATTTCAGATTTTTTAAGGTTTAAAATTTCAAATCTTAGATTTTTTTAAAAAAAATAATTAATTAAATATATTATGGTTACAATTCCATATAATTTGGTCACAAATTATTTTACAGTTACAATTCAAAAAAATTATTAATCACAATTTGTTCATCGGTCACAAATCAAAAATTTATATGTCACAATTTATTCATTGGTCACAAATCTATCAAATTAATGAGTCATGTATTATTCATTGGTCACAAATTATTTTACGGTCACAATTCAAAAATTTCATAGGTCATGATTTATTCATCGATCACAAATCAAAAATTTATACGTCACAAGTTATTTATCGATCACAAAGTGTTTATAAGTTACAGTTTTTTTATCGATCACAAATTATAAATTTTATTTGTAACAACTTATTTAATGGTCACAAATTATCAAATTAATTGATCACAAGTTATTTCTCAGTCACAACTTATTAAATTGTAAGTTACAATCACTTTTTATGTCACATATTATATATTTATTACAAATTACTCTATTGATTGGTCATAGTCAACCAATTTATTGGCCACACACATTATTGGTCCCACTCGACCGTCTCGCCACCAACACCACGACACTGTCGCCTCTACCGCCACAACCGCTGCCACTACCATCGCCATAACTATTTGCGATCACCAACTCACCACTGCCAACAATGTCAGATCCACTACCACACTGGCGCAAAGTCCGCTTGCCTCTGCCAACGCCACCAACACCATGACGCCACCACCAACAACGCTCAACTTCAAAATCACCGCCACCAATAAACCACCATTTTCAATTACAAAACAACCATCAATGTCAACGCCGCCACCATCACCCGCACCGCCAACACCATCGTACCATCAATGTCACGGTCAGCAAAAGCAGTACCACTACCTCATGTGCCAAAAATCATCACCATCTCAATTACACCGGAACCACCACATCCACCAAAAAGTCCCCAAATCTGTTTTCCCCGCCGCCACTACACACAGAGGTGCTGCAAGCATGTAGAGACCATCGCATCGCTGCGTGCAGCGGTGTCATCGTGTCGCGCTCGAGGGTTGCACGGTACCGCTGCAAGAAGAGCATATCGACGATGCAAATCCGCTGCGCCGCGACGGGTAGAGAAAGAGGGATGTCGACTACTGTGAGAAAAAGAGAGAGAGCTGCACCGCGACAAGGGGATGGAGAGGATGTCGAATGCCTGTGAGGGAGAGCGAAGAGAGAGAGACGAGTTTAGAGATGTAGAGAGAGAAATGAAGGGGATAATTAATTAGGGTTTGAGATAAATTTTTGTGGTATTAATAATATTAAATATTTGAAATAATATCTGATTTTTTATAAATAAATTTTATATCTGATTTTTTATAAATAAATTTTATATCTTATTTTTGAAATTGAATTTTAAAAATTCTTTTGGGAGTTGAAGTATTAATCACTAAATTAATTAATTTGGTAATTTATTTAGAAAAAATTAAAATAATTTAATTAATTCAATATAAAAAATTAAAAAATTATTCAAATTTGGTTATGGGTATAGAATCGAGAACTGAACCAAATTCATCGGTTCTCGATTCAAATGCTTGTTCGAGTATTTAACTTTTGAAGAACCACTCGATTCGATCGGGCTCAATCCGGTTCAATTCGAAAGTTTTGTGCAGCCCTAGTTTAAAATAATAATCCAAAATAACAAAATGCAAATTTAAACGTTTTTCCTCTAAAGTACAAATTTTAAATTTTGGTTGTCTTGGGTTGTTGCTTAAGGATTTGGTAGTAGAAAACATTGCGTATTTTTGTTTGTTGAAAGCTTTGCAAAATGAATTCTCAATGTTCACCGCTTCTCTGAGATCCTCAATGCCCTAAGCATTGCAGGTCCTTTAATTTGAGGAACAAGACCCGTATCCTCTATTTTTCCTGCTAGAAGAAACCTTGGCTTTAAGATAGCTTCCAAATTGAAGAGCAGAAATGGGTTGGGAAGTACCACATTGGCTGGTAGCTTCATCGTGCCCAGTACACAAGTCATGTTCCCTGAACTTTATCAACAGAGTGTCAACACAAGTGGAGACCGTCCGAAAAGCCTGAAAACCTCTTCCTCCGAAAACCCATATTTCTCTAAATTCACCACCTTTTCACGAATGGTCTCAATGCATGATATGGCTAAGAGAGTAACCACGTGTTTGTACATCCTGGATTCCTTTGAGACCCCAGTTCTAGAAATGTAATCCTACTTTTCACTGTCTAGCATAGTTCGTGGAATTAAGGTGGGACGAGATAGAAGCATAGGAATCAAGTCCCTTCTGCTAACACCCAGGTTCTCGTATATGGCAATGACAGGTTTAATTTTATTGTGGAAGTCATAGGTCAGTAAAGAAGGATTGCGCAAAATAGCCTTGAGCAGGACCTCCTTTGAGCCAAACAAGGCTCGAAAATATTCAAGGCGTTCATTCAACCATAGATTGATTCGACAGTTGAGGAATCGAGGGTTGCAGGGTATGATTTTTACGAGGTCAGAGGAGTTGATGCCCAAGTCAGTAAGTATTTCAAGCTTGCCTTGAAGGATCTCGATGTCCATTTTATGCGAAGAAGGACGGCGCATAAAAATCTTGGATATATCATCTTCGCCACAGCCCCATTTCCTCAAAATATCAGCTGAGTCTTTTTGTTTGTCTATATCATCTAGTGTTCCTATCTTTTCATCTAGAATTCCAACTGAAGGAAAAGGCTGTGGTATAAAATAAACTAGGGTTGACAATATAAGCAGGTGAACTCAAGGGGGATAACTTGAAGTTCTGAGAAGTGGTTGCATTAGCGTTATGAAGTCGATGGAAGCCCTGAAAACATGCAATATAAGACTTTTACCTTTTACAGCTTAATTAAAGTCCTTTGTTACCATATAAAGGCCTGGCATGGTGGAAGGATGCACAAATACAGACATCGGTCATCACACATACACAGGCAAGCATGCACTTGCACAGAATCATGAATGCAATAAACCAAAAGTTGGGAGGGACAGAGGGAGACTAGCGTACATAAAGATTTAGTCACATATTGGTTTTCATGAACCTGATTAAGCAAAAGTCACACTAATGGCATATAAACTAGCTATTACTGATCCATGTCGTCTTAACTCCAAATTAGTCAGAATGACAGTGATAGTTCCTAACTCCATTTGGCCGCATAGCGCTTAGTTCAGGAAAATGATAATAATAATAATAATAATAATAATAATAATAATACTGTATTTTAATTTCTACTTATAAAAATATAAATTAGATAAACTCAACTTGTTCAGTTAATCAAATCTCCAAATAAATTAAGTCGCTATCAGAAGTGGTTTGCTAATACTTTAAAATTTCATTGGAGAAAATGAAATTCCAAATAAACAATTAGCTAAACTACTCAATGAAAGATGAGGAAATGAGTTGCACCAAATGTTGGAAAATTATCCTTCAAGGGAAATGGAGAAAAGAACAAAGAAATTGAATGAAGAACACCAAAAACTTGGTAGAAAGACTCAAACACGAGATTGTTGTCCTCAAATGATATTTGCCTCCTCCAGTATAAAATTGGTGCTAAAACGGACTCTTAGCAAATGGTTTGTAAGATTGATCAAAACCTTGAAGAAAAAAATACTTAAGAACAAGTGTTTTACTTCTAAAATTCAATGAACACAAAGAAAGTTTGAATATGTATGAGAGTTTGATAATCTCTCTATGAATGGAATGATTTGTTGTTTTCAATCAATACATCACGAAATGGCTTCATGGTTCATGAAAAGATGCCAAAAAAGAACTAAAAGTTTCAAACCCAATAATCAAAAAATTGACCTGGGCAATCGCCTAGTACAAAATCAGGCAATCACCTAGGCCAAGGTTTTGGCCTCAGTTTGTTGAAAACAAGGTTGGGCACTCTCCCAATTTTAAGCCTAGGCACTCGCCCAGACCAAAATTTCAGCTTCTCCGTTTTTCTTCTTATTTTGCTTTCGGTATTATCATTCCAATATACTCATCATTATAAGTTGAACACCAAATTTCTACAATCCCCCACTTGTTCAATTGTATAATGATACAGGGTCAAAATAACAATTTTTATGCATATGGATTAGATATCTTTCGATTTGAATCTAACCGTAGTATAATTCTCACAAAGCATCAACAAAATTAAAGGTAGCATGATAGCTTTGAACTTGTTATTCCTTGTGATAATACTGATGAAAACACACGCACACAAATATCATGTGTTCACAAGTTCCTCAAACTCAACGCTAATATGATCTTGCGGTCATCCTATCCATATTTTTAGAGAGAAACTCCAATTATATATTGAGGCTGCACCATCTCGAAGTTTATTTAGGTAAAGTTTTTTCCAATATATTTGTTACTTTTAGAAATATTTGTACTTAGTACTAAACTTCATTAAGAGTTTTAAAGCTCGACCCTCCATTAAATAACAACCAGCATTATAAAATGAAGATAGGATTCTTGAGAAATTATAATGCTAAAACTATCCACTTATCTAATGATATGTTGTTATCCTTTGAACCCATTGATTTCTATTTTAGTAATGACAAGTAGGGTTGCCGTCATTGGTGGATCTTTTTTAGTTTAAGAGTTTCAACCCAATCCTACTCAAAGTAGATAGACGTTTAGTTAAAGAATCTGCTAGGTTCTCATTGACTTAACGTAATTTAGAGAAATTATTTCACTCTTGATTAATTTTCTTACGTAGTCATGTCTTAGACTCATATATCTAGACTTCTCATTGTACAACTTATTGTATGCCTCTGCTAATTTGGCTTGACTATCACACATGATAGATATGGAAGATATAATTTTTGGTCCCAAAGATATCTCATATAGTAGATTCTTAAGACACTCAACTTCTTTCCCGATATTCGATAATGCAACAAATTCAGATTCCATGGTTGAATGAGTTATGCATGTTTTTTTTCAGATTTTCAAGAAACTGCACATCCTCCAATAGTAAACACCCAACTCGAAGTAGATATACTCACTGGTGTTAATTATCCAACTAGCATCAGTAAATCCTTCTAATATAGCCAAGAACTTAGAATATTGAAGATCTAAGTTTTTTTATTTTCTTTAAATAACCAAAAATTCTATCATTGGCATTCCAATGTTCCTTGCTCGGGTTACTAGTAAATCTACTAAATTTACTAATCGTAAATGCTCTTGGATCAAGAGGAGTACTGTACTCTTGTATATTCAAATATTTGAACTTATTTATCACATTCTCGATATAATGTGCTTCACTCAAATAGTACCCCACTATTCTTAGTAACTTTAATACCCAATATGATATTCACTTGTCTAAAATCCTTCATCTTGAATGTGGAAGATAGAAACCTCTTTATTTCTTTTATTCAATCCATGTAATTACTCAATATCAACGTATCATCAACATATAAACAAATAAATATAACATTTTTATCTCATACTTTCGAATATAAACACCTATCTATACACTATTATGTATAAACCCGAATGAAATAATTGTTAAGTTAAATTTTTCATGTCATTTCTTAAGTGCTTGTTTTAAACCATATAGTGATTTTACTAGTTGCACACCTTATGTTCATTTTCGGGTAGAACAAACCCTTCAGGTTGTTCCATATAAACCTCTTCATCGAGATCCCCATTTAAGAATGTCGTCCTAACATCTATTTGATGAATATGCAAGTCATGTACGGATGCCAATACAAATAATATCCTAATTGATGTTATTTTAGCTACCGATGCATAAGTGTCAAAATAGTCAATTCCTTTTGTCGATAACTTTTAGCTACCAATCTAGCTTTAAAAGTAGTATGAGAACTATCTACATTATATTTTCTCCTAAACACCCATTTACAACCGATAGGTTTAGACCCGGGTGGTTAATCAACAAGTTCCCACATATTGTTTGTGGTAGGATCCCCAATTTCTGCTGCTCGATTAATGGCTGCTCCTGGAATCTGTAAACCAGCTGCATAGAAGAGATGTTGCTGTGAAACTCGGATTTGATGTGTTAGTATTTGTTGGAGTGAGATGTTGTATAGATGGATTGATGCAATTATTTGTAAACAAAGAACAATTGTATTGATATTTTCACATAATGTAAATGAACAATTTACAACATTCGAGAGGCTGGATTCTCTCCTAATTAGCTCAACCACTACTCAATATTTGCATAATCATTCTGCTCTCTCTCCTATTACATTTATACTATAACTTCCTCCCTTATTCCCTAAACTGACCATGATAACTAACTGGAATTGGAACACTCTAGAATATGGCATAACAAACTTGAATGAATAACTTGGGGGTTTATCATCTATTGGGTGTCTATCAATTTAAGATACTTGAATCTATCTTATCATTAATTGCATCTTTCCAAAAGATATTATCACGAGAAGCGATACTTTCTATGTAGGTTTTAAGATCGGTTTCCACTTGTTAAACAAAAGGTATAGTTCTTACAACATTCTTCTCAGTTCCCTCTACTAAGTAAAGTGAAATAAGCTGACAATCAGTTTCATCCGATCCTAAAGCCTTTTCTATTCGAGTTTTTTTGCTTTTTCGAGGCTCACTAGATTCATTAATATCTTTAGAAGATATTTCTTTCATCTTATGTTCCACTAGAACTAGGAATCTCTTTATGAGTTTCCTTTAATTCATTATCGGAAGATAATGAATTCTCAAAGAACTTCACATGATTTGATTTAATCATAACATTGGTCTCCAAATTCAATAATCTATATGATTTGCTATTACTAAAATATCCAACAAATGTACATTTAACGCCTCTTGGACCTAACTTGGTCCTTTTAGGGTCCATGTTTTTACAATATGCAAGACACCACATACTTAGAAGTATCTATATGCACTCAACAAGGTTTCACCCCACAAATTAAATTGCAACTTAACATATGTTAATATGACATTTATCATTTCAACTAATATTCTATTTTTCCTTTTATCAAATATACTCAATAAAAGACT
>CAIGRH010097386.1:0-15644 GCA_903798295.1 Fraxinus nigra
TGAGCCACATTATTTTTTTTTTCATTTTCATTCTTCTACACATTTTAAACCACACATTCTTTAATAAAATAATATTTTTCATCACATCAATAATTTTTTTTTTTTTTTTCAACCACACATTCCCTATCACATCAACAGTAAAAATACATTCTTTTTCCAAAAATGTGCACCAAACGGGGGCTAAATAAATAATTTTAATTTCACAATTACCAATATTAAAAATTATATTTTAACAAATTAGCGCAGTCTTATTTTTTTTCTTTCGAAATTTTATTAATAATTAAAAAAATCGAATTTTAAATTAAAGTTTATATAATTAAGTATTTTACTTAATAGAATAATATTTGTATAATTAAAGAATAAAATTTAATTTGATAATTATCAGTATTAAATATTATATTTTAACGAATTAGCAAAGTCTTATTTTGTTCGTTTAAGTTTTATTAATAATTTAATAAATCGGGAAAGCTTCCACCAGGCTCTTATCGCTCTCCTATCATTGGTAACAATCCTCAACTTAGCATAAAACTGCACCAATCACTTGTCGAATTGCCAAGAAATTATGGCCCTATAATGTATCTGAAGCTAGGAAGCATAGATACAATAGTGGTTTCATCACTAAAAATCGCCAAAGAAGTACTAGAACATCAAGCTTTTTTAGGTCGGAAAATCCCTGCTACAGCTGAAGTACAAGAGCATAATACGCACTCTATGGCCTGGTTGCCGATGGCTAATCAGTGGCGAATTCTTTGTAAAATATCCAAGGAACAAGTCTTTTCAGTGCCTAGCCTAGTAGGAAATACGTTTTAATGACCTTTAAAATCAACCATATTTCAACGTTGGCCTTTGACCAATAATTAGTATTAAAAAAAAGCCAAAATCTCATTTTAAACAATTAAAAGGCAAAAATACCACTCACTATCAGTTTGGAGGAATGAAACAGCCAAAAAAGTAAAAAAATCGATCACTCCACAACTTCAAAAAATCGAACACCACACCAACAAATCGACGTTGTCGAGACCGGCGCTGACAACCATAAAGAGGAAGGTTTTTTTTTTTTGCCTTTAACATCCGACTTTTATCATAGATTGTGTTTGAATTAATATTATATTTTAACAAATTAGCAACTTATTTTTTTTTTCTTTTTAAATTTGATGAATAATTTAATAAATAGAATATTAAATAAATATTTATTTATTTGTATACTTTACGTAAATGAATAATATTTATATAATTAAATAAATAATTTTAATTTCACAATTAAATATTATATTTTAACAAATTAGCAAAGTCTTATTTTTTTCTTTGAAATTTTATTAATAATTAAAAAAAATTGAGTTTTAAATTAAAGTTTATAAAATTAAATATTTTATGTAATTTAATAATATTTGTATAATTAAATAAATAATTTTAATTTGATAATTACCAATATTAAATATTATATTTTAACAAATTATTAAAGTCTCATTTTGTTCTTTTAAATTTTAGTAATAATTTAATTAATTTAATATTAAATAAATATTTATATAATTAAGTATTTTACGTAGTTGAATAAAATTTATATAATTAAATAAATAATGTAAATTTGATAATTACAAATATAAAATGTCATATTTTGACAAATTAGCAAAGTCCTATTTTATTCCATTAAATTTATTAATAATTTAATAAATCGAATATTAAATAAGATTTTAATATAATTAAATATTTTACTTAATTGAATAATATCTATATAATTAAATATTTTACGTAATTGAATAATATTTATATAATTAATTTTAATTTTATAATTATCAGTATTAAATATTACATGTTAACAAATTAGCAAACTCTTATTTTGTTCTTTTAAATTATATTATTAATTTAATAAATTGGACAACCTCCCACCAGGCTCTTATCATTCTCTAGTCATTGGTAACATTACTCAACTTAGCATAAAACTGCACCAATCACTTGCCGAACTGCCAAGAAATTATGGCCCTATAATGTATCTGAAGCTAGGAAGCATAGATACAATAGTGGTGCACTGGGATACATTAGACCTAGGTGTCGTAACCGTATAAACAGAAGTGAGAATCTGGATTTCACTAGTAAGGTTGACTTTCTTGCCAATTAAGTCAGCCACTTAACTGATATGATAACTCGGTTAACTCAATCATCTTCTGCTTTTAAGAAAGTTTGGGTCAAGAGGAGCGACCTTGAAAGTCGTGCAAATGGTCGTATTCTTAATGGTAAGGGCATTCAAATTTCGCACTGATTTGGTGTTTAGGTGTATGCATGTGTAGTCTATTGTGTCCATTCATTCATGTATACATCCCATTTATTTATTTTTGTTATTTTTATTGTTTTTTTTTCTTCTACATTTATTTGCTTTAAGTATTGTTTTCAAAAAAATTGAAAATTGTGAAAAATACAAAAATATTTGTTGTTTAGGCAAACGACACATCGTAATGATCTAAAATATGACATGTGTCACAAGTAAGCACTTATCTGTTTTACACTGTTATTTCCATTTATTGGTTCGATTCGATATGGAGTATTGACTATATGTGTCGTCATGTAATCTTTTGCACTGCACACACTATGATCTCGTGAGTGATTCTGGACCGCGTGTGTGAGATTTGAGATGACAGTCACATGTTGGTAGGGTGACCTTGAACATGAATTGACCTATACTTAGGTGACCTTAGCTCATGATATTTCTCCCTGACTTATTGTATAGTTAAAATAAAATTGTAAAAAAAAAATTATACCTAATTGGTACATCTTATACTTATGTTTGAAGCATATTTGACTTGAGTAATTAAGTCTGCGGGGTTTCTCGAATGCTGGTGCCTATAGTCATCTAACTTGGGTTAACTGACCTAAAACTCATTACATAAGTCATTTTAGTCGTTTAATGGAAATGAGTCCGCACATAAGATGTTGTTCACGAGAAAAGTGATAAAAATATTATATGCTCATATTCGAGGGGAGCAAAAAATATTTATCTTATTATTGAGCTCGTTTTCAAGTCCTTAAACTTATTCGGGTTTGACTTTCGTCAGTAGGGATCATACTTATTTAACAAGTGATGTTTGCATGTCCTTTATCACAAATTTAAGGTTTGGAGTCATTTTCACGAGAAAATAGTGGCACTTTCCACACATGAGTCATTTATACACCTTGCTCCATTTTGAATTTAATTGTGTACGTGGGAAAGTCCTTTTGATAATGTTTTACTTGTGATTGCATGCATGATTTCGATTATTGAAGTGTCGGGGGCTTGAGTTGTTTAAATTGACGAATTATTTATCGAAAAAANTTCACGAGAAAATAGTGGCACTTTCCACACATGAGTCATTTATACACCTTGCTCCATTTTGAATTTAATTGTGTACGTGGGAAAGTCCTTTTGATAATGTTTTACTTGTGATTGCATGCATGATTTCGATTATTGAAGTGTCGGGGGCTTGAGTTGTTTAAATTGACGAATTATTTATCGAAAAAAATGCTATTTTTCTAAATTTTTGAATTTTTGGTACCATTTTTGCCAATTTGCGTGTCGCCAGCCTATCGCTGGAACACGCTCGAGCGACATCAGTAAAAGCTGCCTTACTCGCTTATCGCTCGAAGGTCGCTCGATCGACAGAGCGTAAGTATGTGGGTTAAAGGGTTTTTCACGCATTTTTCACAAGATTTCTCAGATTTTTCAACACCCACTCAAAATTTCACTTTCCAAATCATATTACCTCACTTAATCAACTACATTGTGTAAGTACATCATCAATACATTGAGTTTCAAAGGTAAAATTTGAAAAACTTGGTTTTTCGCCATTTTTGCGATTTTCATTAATTTTTTCATTGTTTGGACATTTTTTTAGTATGTATTTGACATTCAACTACACATTTGTGATGTTATGCTCGATTTTTCATTCATTTTGCACGGTTTTTCACAACACATTGGGGTTTGTAGGAGGCTTTTGGCATAGTTTTGGCATTCCTCATTGTGAATTGATGTTCATTGTGTTGATTGGATGTGTGGTGTGTTGGATGTAGCGTTGATGAGTGTTGAATTGTGTTGTGATCGGTGATCGCTTTGGTATATTTTTGTTCGAGTGGAGGTTGCTCGTTGGTTGATCGGCTTTGATTGACTAACACTGGGTTTGTTTGGTGATTTATCGAGTGTAGAGGAGTTTTTGAGGTTAGATGGTTGTTGTTTGGTTGTGTTGGGGTGTGCATTTAGTTGGTTCGTGTTTTTGGTATCATGTGTTCATTGAATTGGTTGTAACACCACACAGGGACGTCACGTCCCTCCATCTTGACGTCACGCCACTACGTCATGACATTACATCCCTGTGTCTAGACACCACGGCATGTGTCATGTCTTCACGTCACTTAAGTCTAGGCATCACTGCAATTTCGTCATACATTCACGTTAGGGCACGTTGCTTTTCATTTTCGTTACCTCGTTTTACGTACATTCATGCATTTCATGGTTTAGTTGGTATTACATCGTTGTTTTGCTGATTTTTTGATTCAATTCTTTCAGATGCCGCCAAGAGGTCTCGCACTACCCCGTCTACTCTTAGCACTTCGACTTCTTATAGTCGAACTAGGTTCATTTCTGCTGATACCCAAGATGTTTTTGGGTCGCAATTTTCTTTTCGCACCGTCTTTTTTGAGCGCGAGGTCATTATGTCTGACTTGTTCCCCGACCTCGCTGCCATTTTCACTTTCTAGGGTTGGGAACCTTTGCTTGTTGACTTGACACCTCCCCCGAGTCTTCTTGTACAAGAGTTCTACGCTAACATCCATGATGCTAGTGGCTCTTCTTTTCAGGTTTTTCTTCGGGGTCGGGTAGTTAAGATTACTCCGGACGTTATATCGAGTCTTATTCACATTTCGAGAGTCGTCCACCCTCTATTTCCATATCTTACTCTCGATTCACTTCCTTCGAACAATTTAATCCGTTCTACGGTGTTAACACATCGATTGAGGGTGGTCCAGGTGGGATGTGCACTGGATCTCTTCCCACTGACTGCCGATTCTATTACGCATTATGTGCACGAATCTTTGGCCGGTTTTTTACACTTTTTCATTGCCAATGGGGAAGACTCGTTTCCTTTACGCCCTATTGAATGGTGACTCTATTGATCTTCCCACTTTCATATGCCAACAGATCTTGAGGGCTTTTCGTACGATGGGTATGAGGGTTGGGCTACCTTACGCTTGCCTTATTCATAGGTTACTCACTTCCTTAAGAGCTAGTTTCCCTGAGGGGGGTCTGAGGCGGGTTTCTCGGCCGATTGACCATACCACCATCATCCAGAGTCGGTCTCATGCTTCATCCAAGCCAGTTGACCCGACTGTGCCAGCCGATCCTATTGATGACCTGATCTCTTTTGACCCTTCCAATTTTCCTTCTGCTCCTCCACCCTACGATATCCTGTCCACTTCTTCGGCTCATCCTCATCCTCCTCCCGAGTCTGCTCCTTCAGCGTTTGCTCCCATTGACCCTTCGGTCGTACTGGTGGGAAAGATGACCATGCTTATCGAGCAGCAAGCTCTATGATGGCAGAGATCACACAGCTGTGGGCTACAGTTGATCGACACACTGCCAAGTTTGCTACGCTTCAGAATGTTGTTGGTTATTTACAGTGTGGACTTTGTTGGATACTCCGTCACTGGGATGACGATGCTACGTCCGAGGAGAAGACGGATTCAGATGATGCTATCGATGCTTCATAGATCTAGGCTTACCCTTTGTCATCGCGTGACAAAAAGGGAGAGTAGAGTAGAGTAGATAGGCAGTTTTTGTATAGCTTTGTTCTGTATCTAAATTTTTGTGCTTACATGATGTGTATGATTTTTCTAAATTTGGATGTAATCAACATTTTTCTATGTGTCGCTTCTTACCACAGTAATGACACTTGGCATTCTTCTTACTCCTGAGTTTTGATCTACTTTGATTATGACTCCATTGGAGCTACGTTCCGTTGATCTCCTCCTCAACATCATCAAAGTTTCTTCGTGGTGTGAACTTACAATCTCTCTTTCTTGTTCTAACGGCAACTTTCTTCTTCAAGAACCGTAGCTAAAACATCATCGAAGACTAGACTTTCATGGTTGTTGGTTAAGTTGATGATGAGTTGATCATACGAATCTGGTAAACTTTGAAATAAGATCTCAGTATGTTCACCCACCTCTATATTAAGCACTATTGATGTGAGCTTCGATCACCGTAGTTGACTCTACCATCCAAAGGGTGTAAAGCCTTCTCTTTAAGAAGATTTTGTTGTGTAATGATTTGGCCTCGTACGGGTTTGTCAGTGTATCCTATATCTCTTTGGCCATCTTCTTCTCCGCCACACTTGACAATACTCGATAGGCTTGTGCTAGATGCAGATTATTAATTGCATTGCCATCCATCTTGTTCTACTTCCCATCGTTAATGATCTCCACGGGCCTTTGTCCAATTGCTATCAAGCAGTTACCTTTTCTCAAAACTGCTTTTATTCTCATTTTTCATGAGAAATTGTTCCCGTTGAACTTTTCAATCTCATACTTTGCCACCATTTTGTTCATGATCAATATACTACTCTGTATGTAAATAGTGAACAATGATCCTACACAAAACCTCGCTCTGATACCACTCCCAGGAAAATGTGGGTCAAGTTTGGCTTGCAACAAAAATGGAATTGAGAAAATACAACTAAAAATGGACACAAATATTTACGTGGTTCACCCAATTTAGGCTAAGTCCACAAGCAAGTCTAGGATGATTTCACTATAGTAGGAGAATTACAATAACGCTCTCTAATTACAAGGAGATAACATCAATGAATATCTCTTGTAATATGAGAAACTAAGTAGGAAATATTCAGGAGAAAACAATATTTTCTCTCTATAATTTTATCTCTCTACTCACTATTTTCTCTATACTCTTTCAATTCCTCTCTATAGTTTGTTGCTACTTCACTGCAATGCATTTTTCCTTTAGTTTCATCCCGTATTTATAGTGAGTCCAACCACCTATCTTATTAATTTTGCTTCAAAAAGGTCTACAATAGCAGTTGATTTTCTCTCCTGAATTATGTTTACATATTTTGAGGAAATCTTCACTAAATGCAATTTTCTCAATTTAACGTTTAATGAGAAGGTGGCCATGAAGAGAAAAATTTGCATGCTTTGCCTAAGTTAACAATGGCTGTACACAATCACCTTTGGTCAACAAAATGGCTTTAATAGCCAACAATTCTGTTGATTACACCTTTTCCAAATCTGAATGAAATATATACGATTATACAACAAGAAGAAAAGAGGAGACAAATTTCCTTTGATGGTGCTTGACTGATTCTATGGCACTCATGGCGAAAGGAAGTTTCAGAGATGGAGTGATTAGCTCATCTGAACAAATGAAGGACAAGTATTATTGTACCTACTGCAAGATAGCCAACCATTCTCTTGAAAGGTGTTTCAAGGCTAATCTAAACAAGGCAACTTGCGCTTACTGTCAAATGCCAGGCCACGACATGGACAAATGCTTCAAGTTACAAGTCTACCCAGCGCCAATAAGTTAAAAGGCCGAAACAAGTCCACATCACCCTTTGCTAATCAGACCACTGCACTTGTGCCTCCTGGTCAAGAGTAGGTGAGTGATAAGACTGAAATGTCTTTAACTCAAGAGCAATATGCTCTGCTTATGGCACTATTATAACCATAAAGCTCTCAAACCTACACACCTTCAAAAAATCAAGTTCACTCCATTATTCCATCACATTCCAATGATAGCGACTTGCCAAAAAATTCTGGTACATCTCTATGCCTTTCTGTTCATAACACTAAACTGTTTAATTCTTTTGTCGTTCCTTGGATCCTAGATACAGGGGCAACCGATCACATGATCTGTTCTGCCTCACTTTTTTCCCAAAATCAAAGTTGGGGTCTCTTATTCTATTGTTCTTCCTAATGGTGAGGTTGTCCTGGTCAATCATATTGGGACAATCAAAATCTCAAAGTCTTTAATTCTTGACCATGCGCTTTGTGTGCCTTCATCCTCTTTTAATCTTATATTAGCACAAACCATGAATTCTTGTCTCATTTCTCTCTCTGATTTATACCTCATACAAGACTTTTTAACTTGGAAAACGACTTGTATCACCAAGGCTTGTATCACTTGCTACAACATGAAGTTTCTCCACAAGCTTTGGTCGAAAAGTTAGCTCACTTACCCACAAAATGCTCATGTCTGCTTTTACTATTTCTAATGGTGTTGAGGATTTTTATCTTTGGAACTATAGGTTAGGACACTCTACCTATTTACCAAACCATATCTCTAAAGCTACCAAAAGGCCATGTCTGGTCTGCCCTCCAGCTACACTGCAGAAAGTTAGCTCACTCAACATGTCCGCTTCTACTATTTCTAATGGTGTTGGAGATTTTGATATTTGGCACTATAGGTTAGGACACTCCACCTATTCCAAAATAGATTTACCAAACCATACCTCTAAAGCTACCAAAAGTCCATATCTGGTTTGTCCTCTAGCTACACTGCTGAAACTACAATTTCCTCTTAGTCAATATAAATCAAAAAAGTGTTTTGATCTCATACAACGTGATCTTTTAGGACTGTGTAATGAGACTATTTATCATGGTTTTCAATATTTTTTAACTATGGTGGATGACTTCAATAGATGTACTTGGATGTAAGTATTGAAATTGAAATATGATGCTAGTACTCTTTTACAAGGTTTTTGCTCCATGATTGAAACTCAATTTGAAACTAAAATTAAAGTTATTAGATTAGACAATGGTGGAGAATTTGACATAAAACATTTTTATATGCAAAAGGGGATCATTCATCAAAGAACGTGTGTGGAAACACCATGCAAAATGCAATAGTCAAAAGAAAACACCGACATATATTTAATGTGGCAAGAGCCTTAAGATTTTAGAGTGGAATACCTTCGAGATATTGGAGTGATTGTGTCCTCAGAGCTGTATACCTCATAAACAGAACCCCTACACCTCTCGGGGACCACAAAACCCATTTTGAAAAGCTCTTTCAGTCTAAATCAATCTACAGTCACCTCAAAGTCTTCAGGTGCCTTGCCTTTGCCACCACTTTAGTAAATGGGAGACACAAGTTTGGTTCTAATTACTAGAATATGCATATTTTTGGGTATCCTTTTGGAATCAAGGGGTACAAATTGATGGATTTAGAAACAATAAAAGTTCTCATATCAAGAAATGTGATTTTTCATGAATTTTTTTTCCTTAAAAACAAATAATTGATAATAATGTTGACTATGATCCAAATCCAATTCAAAACTCCATTTCTCAAACTCCCATTATCACCATCTCAAAACTCAAAACTGAGGCAACAAATACTCCTTCTTCCATAGATGCAACTCACACTTCAGCATCTTTACTTGAACCAAATCCCAATCTACTGACCCTTCACATACCTCATAAGACAACGTTGAACTATCTTAAAACCAGTCCTTGAATGAGCCTCTTCTTCGAAGATCGAATAGAATTAGAAGAACACTTGTACGTTTACAAGATTTTATTTGTCAACAGAGAACAACACTTTCCCATTCACAGGACTTGGACGAGGAAAAGGTCAACATTTCACCAGATAAACCCCTTTCCTTTAAAAGTTGAAATTTCCCTCTTAAAAGTTCAATGAATAGGATAAGCGCAATGTCATATTAGCGCTAAACGAGTTTGAAGAAATTGTGAACACATGAGTGGGGCATGGTTATGCCTATGAATTGGCATAGAGCAAAAATATAGCCTTTGGTTGATTTTTTTCTATAAATAGGTGATAGATTTCAATTATAAAAATTAGAAATTAACAATCAAAACCGTATTATAGCGCTTTTAAATCCAATTCATTTACATATTCAAACATTCAAAAGTGTTCTTTGGTGTTCTTGATTCTTCCTTTTTCTCTTCTCCATCCCCCTTGAAGGATAATATTCCAACACATATCACTTCTTTTAATCAATTGCTAACTGATTTGTTGAATTTGATGATGTATGAACTATACTGTATGACACTAACATAAAAAATTTCTCTGAGATTATAATGCGAGAGGCCATTCTGAAAATAGAGAACCATGAAAATTGAACATTCTCGTTTTTAAAAGAAATTGATAACGATGAATGTGGCGTTTGTCGTGAGAAAAGGCTCTGGAAAGATTGTGTCAAAGTACAAAAGAAAGAAAAAGGTGAGCTACTTATGCTTATCCGTGACTGAAGATGACGAGATAGAATTTGGACGTGATAGTCAACCATAAAAATCCTACTACAATGAATGGATATTGTCTAGCATCCCGAATTTCTTTACTATTAATTTTTGTGAAAATAATATTATAATGCTATATCAAATAGTTCTAAGATTATGCAGGAAGTTTTTCAAATTGTTTAATAGTATTGTATAGTTGTACACAAAATAAGTGTTTAACCTGAAATTATTATCTAAACATATATTTAAAATAATAAATACTTTATACTTTTTGGACTACTTTATAACAATTATTAAAATGTTTAATTAAAATAAAAGGCGTAAGACATTCAGGAACCAACATTATAAATTACAATAAACCATTTTCAAAACCTAAATAATCTACATAAAATTAATTGTAACTTTTTTCAGATTTAACCGTGCAACATAAAATACTTTAAGTAGTCGCTCTACTCATTTTTAGTACGGCAAGAATTCATGTTCTTTACTCCGCTCGTTTTCTAGCTCCTAACTCATTTATATATTCGATCAATCAAATTGATCTCACTCATTAGTAAATAAAATAATTATTAAACTCAAGAAAAGATATACACAACACCGTCTAAATTTAATTAAAATACCCAACGATCAAGTAGAATTTAATTCTTTGAGTGGTATGTTCAATACACTCCAAGTATTAGTGCCATTGTTAACCATTTCTACGGTAAGGACAAATTGCAAACCCGAATGATGAATAAGTCAACATTACAACATGTCAATACAATGTGCCGACTCTCATAAAGTTCTGTTACATTTTGCTTCTCCATACAAGCATCCAACTTATACTATTATAAGTGACCATATATACTTTAATTCACATGCCTCATATTAAATAAATAAAATGACACAAAAGAAATGAAAACCACAGTTTATTTATTAATAGAAGCAAAATATATTATATGCATACATCATAACATTAGCATCTAACCTACCAAATGAACAAGAACTTATGAAACTAGGTTTTTACAATACAACAAAAGATCGGGATTCAGGAAGTAACTTCACTTTTGACCTAAACTTGATTAATTTCTCGATCTACCTCGTGCAGTTCTGAGTTGAGCTCTTGGTCGGTAGGAGTTGCAGTGATAAATATGCTAAGATGAGGAATTGTAGGCAGCAGCAGTTCAACATTGAGCACAAAACTCCTCCACATGCTAGATATACAAGCAGTGCATAAGAAGAGTAGCAAAATTATGGGATAAACATACCAAAAGAGTAGTTGTGGGCAGAATAGTGATGCCAAGAAACAAACCATTAGGGAGACTGAGTAATTCTTGACTTGAATGCGGATATATCCCATTTTAAATGTCAATGGGATTCCAACGGAGACGAAGGGGAAGACAAAGAGAAGTACAATGAGAAACCAAAACTTGATCCAAGTGGGGCTACTTAGTATGTTAAATGGATCCCATTCCCAAGGCATTGCCATTTGTGATTTCAAAATGTTTATAGCAAATATGGCAGCAAATCTGAGATCAATGTATGCCATTATTCTTGGGTTAATTTCTTTTACTAATTACTAGCTCATAAGAGTTTATTTTTTGTGTCTTATATATAACAAGGTTTTCGTCCATGTTAAGATTTAAGAACTTTCTATCTAATTCTTTTCGTCTCATCTTTTTGTATGTAATGACGAAATCCTTCCCCATATGCCACTTGGAGGAAGGTTAAGGTAAATTGGCCCACTAGATTGATTTATTAGTAGAGTATGACTTGAAAATAGGGCACATCTAAAAATGGTCCATTTTTGCGATTCTATTTCACTAGGATTTGGCTAGCCAATAATGTTTCCGCGTGGGAATCTGCAATTTTTAATATAAAATTTTACTCTTATATGGAATGGATTTGTTGTATATGATTCTTGAATGCTATGTCTTTGATGTTCTATTTGTGTTCTTGAAGAAATTTTGAAGATTGAGGAGTTTTTGGGTGGATTTGTAAGATAAAATTGGAAGAGGAATTCGAATTCGAATTTGAAGTTTTTTTTTTTTTAATCAGTTTTTTTAACTGTTGACCTCGGGTTGTAAACCCGCAGCTTGTAATGGCACATGGGCCCTATATATAGGGGCGTCGAGCTAGCGCCCCGTGATAGGCAGCCCCCCACCTATCATGGGGCGCCAGCTTGGCACTCCTGTATACATGCCCTCTGTACAAGGGGCCTTTTCCATGGCAAATAGGGTCCATTTGGGTTCGATTGCAGGTTTTCAACTCGCAGTTGACCACGGTCAAGCCATATTTTTAAGAGAAAAAATAGAAAAATGCCTATATTCAATTATGGAATTCCCATTTTTATCTCTGAGTGCCCCATTATTCCACCAATTTCTCTTCAAGTCGAACATATTCATTGATCGCGTGGTTCTTTTTCATCAATTCTATAGCAATCTTTGAAGTTTTATGATTGCTCAAATAGGGTACATATATTAAATATTTTTTTCTTGTCCTCCATCCGTACTATTATGTTCACATTTTCCACATAAATTAGGATTTCGACCTGTTACTAAAAATGATTGGTCTAATATAATTGGAATGTCCCGATCTTCTTCTCCGTCCAACACTACGAAATCCATTGAAAATATTAAATTTACTACTTCTATGATCACGTCATCAACTTTACCTCGTGGATGTGTGATTCTTGTATCAGCAAGCTGTAGTATTATCGATGTTGCTTTAACTCCCCCCCAATCTCAATTTTCTGTAAAAATAATGGCACTAGATTTACACTAGAACCTATATCATATAAAGCATTATAAGAACAAGAGTTTCCAATTAAAATTGGCAAAGTAACGCCCTGGATCTTCCAGTTTTGGAAGTACTTTGTTGTGCAGTCTTGCACTTCTTTCATATGTTAGTGTCATAGTTTTAAATCTGAAAGCACACTTTTTTTTTTTTTTGACATATCCTTCAAAAACTTTGAATATCTCTAAATTTGTAATATCATGTTAATAAACGGGATATTAATGTCGAGCTTCTTGAAAACATTTAGAAAATTTTCAAATTTGATATCTTGCTTGTTCTTTTGGAGAATAGGATATACGTAGGCCTTGATCGAATTGGGTGCTTTAGCATTAGACACATATGTACTCTCCCTAATCTTCTGTTAAACTGTAGGTACGAACCATTCAGGATGTAGCTTACTTGTTCTTCTAGATAAACTAGCAACAAGCAATTTTTCGGTAGTATGATTTTTCCCACAATTTTCACAAACTGAATTGATCATTACTGCATTTACCCATTATGCTTATGCATTTACCAACAATTCCACTTGCTTTATCGAGGCAACAATATGCACATTGGTGGATGTTGTGTTGTCAAACTTATGAATTCCTGCTACTTTCTTTGGGAGGACTCGTTCTATTGAATATTGGACTCCAATCCACCTTGAATCCGGGCTCAATATTTCCAATCGAACACCACAAAGTTCAACCTAAAACCCCAAATCTAAGGCCCCAACCGGTTGCTCTACGGTTTGCCCACAAAGGGCTCGATGTGAAGAAGATGGTAGCCTCAAATGAATCAGCCACCAAGGCTAAGGAAGAAGAAAGAAAACGGATCACCAATGGCACAATGCCAAAGCAGGAAGCCAAACCAAGAAATATGTTTTTTTCTCTCCCACAGCTGCCCAAACTTCACACACACACAAAAACGGTAATGGGGCAGCATATATAAGATACCAATTGTAGGCTTTTAGGGTATTAGGAAATAGGGCCCAATAGGTAGAATATAAGTAGGCTACAACCAAAAAGTCTTCCAAGGTAATGGATCAGGTCATGAATAGCACTAATTAAATTAGGTTAATTCAAATTGCCCAAAAGGTTGTAGGTTCGGTCTGAACAATTGTGGTGTTGATATTTCACTTCATTCATCGCCCAAGGCCTATGAAGTATAATATAAACAAAACACGATTTAACATCATCGCCCGAATTTATTGGGTATCAAAACTAACAAATCTCCACATTGATTCCCAATAAATCTGCAAAAAATCAAAACACACAATTTATAGTTACAATTAAGGTAACCAATAAAAATTGGAATCACAGATATTACCTTGTGTTTTGAACCTGAAACACATACCATGCATGCTTCATATACTCACCAGGGCTATGGTCAAGAACACCCAAGTAGAAACAGATACTTATAGTAATCAATTAAGAGCAAATAAACATGTGATGGAAATATCATATAAAATAACACGTAGATTTTTTCAAATATGTTTACACAGAACAACAGATTAATACCGAGTTAATCAACATGTCAACACATATGCAACAAATGCATAAATGACCTCACGAAAAGATCTCACCACACTTATCATATCCCATTATGTGTTGATCACTCCTCAAGAACACATATATCACTTCATCGCCCACTTGCTCACTAGACTAATCACTCAACTCATGTCTAACTGGTAAATCTTTATAGAGAGTAAGTTCTCGGGATAATCCTCTATCACTATATCACTTCTTCCAACCAACGTGGAGTGATAGAAGTGCCTCTCTCGCACTCCACCTAATTAGGGCCTCTTCACAGATAAAGAATTCCAACATCTAATCACATCTCCACTCGTGATCCAAATGTCACACTCCACATCCCACAGTACAAACTACCAATGTACTCCTATGAATCTATACTCCACCTTACCAAAAGACATATAACACACTACTAATGCATCCTAACCCACTATGCATGCAAACAATTATACCAAGTATTAAGATCGCTCCAATTCATGCCAATGCACATATCAAGTACATTGAAATGCAACATATAACAATGCAACCGAATTAAGCAATCACATACATGCAGAAAGAATTACACGGATGCACATGTAGTAACTAGGTTTACATTCAATAAGGCTTACTAAGGTCATCACTCGACCCTATAGCCAAATTCGTTTCACCTCTCATCTTATCATTCTGCTTATCTTTCTTGGGACAGTCCCTAATGAAGTGTCCAGTCTTACCACAACTATAACACCGTTTACCACTAGACTTGTCACATCCCTTGCCCTTCTTCTTACCACCATCATCACTCGAATCACTATTGTCTTAAACTCTATCCAAATTCATTTGCTTAAATTTCATTCTATTTCTCATCATATGCAACTCACAATTTCTCTTATCTTCTTTTTCAGTCTTAATCTCAATTTCCTTACTCCTAAGAGAATCTAGTACAATCTTGGGGCTTAAGGTGTCCCTACCATACTTAATCGCATTCTCAACATCTCTATATGAATCATGCATAGAATTAAGCAAAATGATAACTTTATAAGTTTTAGACACCTTTTTATCACAATTAACGATGTTTTGAACCAATTTGTTAAAAACACTCAAATTGTCATCAAGATCCTTTGAAAGATCCATTTTAAAGCTAAAAAA
>CAIGRH010097401.1:0-19907 GCA_903798295.1 Fraxinus nigra
GGATCACGGGGCTTAAGCAAATCTACAGCCCATGACACAAGGTCATCAAGTAACTCTCCCTCATCTTTGTTCAACTTCAGACTCTACAACATAGGGCACTTGGCAGGCTTTGATGCTAAGTAACTAGCGTCTTCAAGTATTTCCAATGCATACTTACATTGACAAACTACAACCCCTTTTCTAAATCTTGTCACTTCAAGTCCTAGAAAGTATTTAAAAACCCCTAAATCTTTTAACTTGAATTGGCTGTCAAAGCTCCTTTTAAATTCTTCAATGTATGCCAAATCATTCCCTCCTATGATAATATCATCAACATAGATAATGAACACAATATATGAGCAACTTGTTCTTTTGCTGAAAAGAGAATAATCAAACTTGGATGGGACAAATCACTCAGAGATGATGATAGATGATAGTTTAGTATTCCATTGCCTCGAGGAGTGTTTGAGTCCATAGATGGGTTTGTTTAGCTTATACTTTAATGTCACGCCATGCCCCCAGTGCTGCTCATAACTTGGAGGTAATTTCATATATACCTCTTCATCAAGATCTCCATGAAGAAAGGCATCATTGATGTCCAACTGATGAAGATGCAAATTCTTGCTAGCTGTAACTGCTAACAAAGCCTTGGCTGAAGCTAACTTTGCTACGGGGAAAAATGTTTCTTGGTAATCAAGGCCAGCTTGTTGAGTAAAACCCCTGGCTACAAGTTTTGCTTTCTTCCTTTCCTTAGTCCCGTCTTGATTAAGTTTAACCTTATAAACCCACTTGTAATCCACATGCACCTTATTTACAAGCAGTGGAGTAATGGTCCGGTGTTATTGGCAACTAAAGCTTGGAATTCATTGTCTAGGATGATACCAAGCTGGAGATTTAGATGCTTCTAGAGATTTTCTAGGCTCAACATTGGTGAAAGTGAAATCACATAAGACATGTGTTCTATTGAAAGAGAATCATAGCCTAAAGTGTTGGATAAACCATAATTTAGCTTTGGGTAAAGAACCAAATGGTGCATAATTTTGTTGAGAAGCAAGGTTGTAGTGAAATTGTTGTGAAAAACTAGGAGGTCTCTTGGATCTAGTGGATCTACGGAGAGAGTTGGCATGTAATGGAGATATGAGTGGAGGTACAGAAGGAGATAAATGTAATGATGAATGTGGATGGTATTGTGATGGTAAAGTGGGATATGGAGTTAAAGCATGAGATGAAATTGGAAAATTAGATGGTGGGTATTTTGATGTGGAAGGATAGGAATAAGGAAAGAGAGGATTATGTAAAGATTGATTGGAATCAATGCCATAATAACCAAGAGAAGTTAGAAAGGCAAGATCATGGAATGGAAATATATTTTTACCATACAAAAATACAAGGAACAACTCGAGGATCAAACTTTGATCTTTGTCGTTGAAGAGTAGAAGCATAGCACAAAGAGCAAAAAACTCTCAAGTGAGAATAGGCAGGTTTTATTGAAAACAAAATCTCATATGGTGATTTATTTGATAAGGATAAGCTAGGTATACGACTGATGAGATAGGTTGCTCTAAGAATGCATTCACCCCATAACTTATTTGGTAGTTTAGCTTGAAATTTTAATGCTCTAGCAACATTCAACAAATGTTGATATTTACATTCTACAACACTACTTTGTTGTGGCCTTTCAACATAACTAATTTGATATAAAATCCCTTTGGAATTATAGAAATCTGCTATGGTAAACTCAGCACCATTGTGAGATCTCACAATCTTGATTTTGGTACTAAATTGAGTTTCAATTATATGGAAAAGGTTTAAATTATTTGTCTTGTTTGTGATTTGTTTCTCATTAGAAATGTCCAAGTAGATCTGCTATAGTCATCTACTATAGTCAATAAATAATGTAAACCATCAAGAGATTGGGCCTGATAAGGACATCAGATATCGCAATAAATGAGTTCAAAAATTGACAAAGACTTATGCACATTGTTGGGAAAGGGTAATCGGTGCTACTTCGCCATACGACAAATATTACAATGAAAAGCAGAAGAAGATACAATTTCAGGTTTAGACTTGTGTAACGTGGAGACTTTAGAATTCCTATATGGCCTAACCTATAGTGTTATAGTTCAAAAGGCAAACCAGTTACAACAGTGAATCTATGAACATAGCCATTATTTATGACTTTATTACAATCAATATTTACAAGTGCATAAAAGTTTACATGAGATTGATGAAATATGGATTTTGTAGAACCAATAGATTTTGAAGAATTGCTAAATTGGAGGTGGTATAAGCCATCTTCAAGCTTCCCCACTACAATTATTGTCCATGTAGAAAGGTCCTCAATGAAGCAATAATTGAATAGGAATATTAAGCAACAATGATGAGAAAAAATAAATTTGTTGGCAGAAATTAAATTACATTTGAATGAAAGAATACACAACATACTGGTCAATGAGAGAGTTTCAGACAGCTTCATAGTTCCTATGTGAGTCACAAGAGCATCATCTCCATTAAGGAGTTTGACATTTGCATTTATCACAGCAATAATAGTGTTTAATTCATTAATGGAACACACCATGTGGTCTATGGCACCATTGTCAATGATCCACTTATTCTCTATGTCTAACATAGCCAAACAAAAATTGGTACATGAGAAAACTGAAGCATCTAGTATGGCTGGTATTTAAGCTGAAGAGCATTGTACGCTATCAAGTGGACTAACATTTAGATTAGCTTGACTCTGTTTAACAGTACTACCAAAATGAAGAGCCAAATTTGAAAATTGAGTTTGAAGATATGGTTTCGGTATATTGAGAACCAGCTAACATTGCTCTAATGTGATGGTTAAACCGAAAAGCACATTGGACATATTTGGAGAGATGGTAACTTGATTAGCTCTAGAGACGATTTATTTGCCTTTGTCCTTTGCCAACCTATGGCCTGGGAAATATCCATGAAGGTTGTAGCACTTCCCTTGTAGATGGCCAATCATACTACAATAACTTCACTTAGGTCATCCTTCTTGAAACTGTGATTGTTATACATAGGCCTTTGATTAACACCAGAACTCATTGAACCAACCATCAATTTATTCACAAATGCAGTAGCTTTAACATCACTCTGGTTTTTAGGTGCCACATCCTTTAGCTTTTCATCATGCTAAACTAGTACAAACACCTTGTTCAATGAGGGCAAAATCTCCATCATCAAGATTTGGCTACGCATATTAGAATAGTTGTCATCTAATCCCATCAAGAATTGTAAGATTTGTTCTTCTTCATAATAAGAATTGTTATTTTGAGGCCTATAGTTAGATAACTCATCCCATTAGCCTTTCAGCCTGTTAAAATATGCACTCATAGAACCATTCCCTTGTGAGATCTAAACAATTAATCTCTTTAACTAATAAATTCTAGGTCTATTGCCTTGACTGTATCTATCTCTTAGTTTTGACCAGATTTGGCGTGCCGAATTCTTATGTATAACACTAGGATATAAGAGTGTTGTAGCATAGAGAAGATATGTCATGGTGACTCTAAGAAAGGTTTGACAGAAAAACTAATTTAGACTTGTGGTAGATGCAAGTCCATGATATATAGAATGTACAAGGCTTTGAATGGAAGACCAACCCTATCATGTATAAATAACTTGGTTATGTCAAGAGAAAATTATTCAAAAAGTAAAGCAGACTAGGCTAGCTGTTCGGGCTCAGATGGACAGTGTGTCCCTCTTTGTGGGAGATAATAATTTTTCTTTATGATCCTTATTTCACGTATTGCTTGCCATGATAAAGAATGTGTTACTATTAGTGGTTCACATATTAAGTTTAAAATAGATTTTCATTTCCAATCTCTAAGCACCCCCACCACAAACCAGCTCTACAAGGATTGCCACAACTAGTACATCAATATTAAGTTTAAGAATATCACAAGGGAAACGGTACCATTGAACGAAAAGAGGAGGCTTAGTTGTCAAAGAAGTTCGAACCATTCTAAGATAATAAAGAGCAACATGAAGATGAGAGGGAGAAGCACTTGATGGACGGAGAAATGGTACTTTGGAGCAAATGTTATCACCATGGACCAAACCTCCATTGTTTCTAGCCTCATTGTGTGCAAGCCCAAGCTCCCAAGCAATCAACGTAGGGGTCAAAAGGGCAAGTTGGTAAACTTGCGAAGAACCATCAAATTGGTGTAACCAATTAACAAGAACTGCATGCCATGTACTAGCACAAACAATTGGAGCCCTAAAAATGTTAGCAAAATGAGCCCAAGCATGAGTCACAAGTTCGCTAGTATGAAAAAGGTGATCAATGTCGTCTACCTTTGTATGAGAGTAGTAGTAACATCTTGATACCAAAGAAATGCCACGACTTCTAATAACACCATCTACTGGTATTATGTTATACCAAACTCATCAAAAGAAAATTGAGATTTTCATCGAGAGTAATTTATTCCAAATCAATTTGAAAAGATGAAGTTTGTCCTTAGTCTCACGTAAAAGTTTCCAAGTCGTATTACTAGAGAACGCTCCTAATGAAGTAAGACACCAAATAAGTCCATTCGGCACTTGCTTTAAGAAAATAGCCAAAGTATAAATGTAAGCCACCAAATTGTCACCCCCAGCCTACGAAGAAGATCATTATTCCAAGCACCCTTTACACAAATATGTTTCAACGGTAAACTTGGCTTATTAATAACAAACTAGCCTTGGTCATAGAACCAAAACCTGACCAATTTGTATACCAAAATGAGATATTTCCTTCATCGAACCTCCACCCACTTTGAATGAAGCCCATGAGGAATCACTTGTCAAAACTCTCCATAGCATCTTACATTGGAGTGAGGCAAAAAATCAAATAAACTTTGGACTCCTAATCCCCTTTCATCTATAGGAAAACATAGTTTCTTCCTAGCAATCTAATGATATACGGACTTTCCTCCATAATCATTCCCAAAAAATTTAACAAAGAGCTGATGAAGTTCATGATCCACTTTATTTGGATGGCATATCATGGACCTTAATACATAAACATAAAGGCTAACACAGATCGAAGAAGAGTAAGCTTACCTCTCCAAGAAATAAGTTTACCTTTCCAGCCAAAAACCTTCTTACAAACTTTGTCTACCATCAGAGCAAGTAACGAGGAAGTACAATAACCATAAAATAGAGGGGCCCCTAAATAATTGAAAGGAAGAGAGCTTTCCCAAAAATTAGTAGCGGAAGCAATAATCCTCCGACAAGAAAGGGTTGTTTTTCGAAAAACCATAAATGAGCTTTTTTGAGCATTCATAAGCTGACTAGAAACTTTCTCATAAGAATGCAAGATCTCCATCGACACCTTGAGAGAGCCTCCAGAACTAAGAGTGAACACTAGAAAATTGTTACAGGCCCTCATGGGTCCTCCATCACATCCATCCAATTCGTCCACCACGTGGCGGATGAACTGATTTTCATGCGGCCACATGATAGACAAACTGAATTAGAGGTGGCCTCTACCTTGTTCGGGCGAAACTGAACTCGTGTGGATGAACCGAATCCAATAGCCCGAATTGAAATGCTGCTGCTCATTTCGTAGATGATCTGAACTCATCCGCTACACACGACGGATGTAAAGGCTCCCACTCCACATTCGCCACACCCCATACTCACTTTCTCACGCCGTCAAGATCTTTTATGAGAATATCTTCCCAAAATCAAATCCTTAGCCTAGTTGATGGGACGTGTGGCATGTCCCAAACGGTCAACTCACATTAATATGTCATGAAACATTTAATACTAGCCAACTTATGTATAGACAGATTGACACCTAAGAAGGGATGATCTACCTGAGATCTAAAGTCACGTGTCCTTACATCCAACAATTCTCTTCTCCCTTCCTCTTAGTATAAATACTCACTCATTAAGGTAAATGGGGATCTTTTTATCTCTGATTCTTAGCCTTAGAAAGAATTATCAACTCTGAAGATCACATACTTACACATAAACTTGGCCACGTTCCGATGATCACCTCACCATCGGACATCGCTTTTCAATTACGAAATCACTAACTTGACCGTTGGAGTGCTCGTAGTCGCTTCCACCTTTACCGAAAAAGGCCACAAGTGACTAACGATATGTTACCATGCGTAGGAAGGAGCTTGCGTGGAGTATTATTCTGTTGGCCACATGTCGTGACCATTTTTTGGGGGTCAACAGATTGGCGTCATCTGTAGGAACGTCACTGTAACCAAGAGTATCCCCACGAAAGAAAAAACTTATTGAAATATTTGGTTAATATCCCTCCTTTGAAAAAAAAATGATTGTTTTTTAAAGAAAGAACAGGTGGAAGCCATAAGCTAAGTTTCCATTATTTGGGAGAAGAGAATCTGCAAACTCCAAACCAATGAGTTCTAGCAATGAAGGAGTGAACCCAATGAGAGTAAGGTAGTTCTCTGAAGAAGAGATCATCCAAAATAATGTCATACGCCAAAGGCCCCATAATTGATATCGTCGGGGCGGAAGATCTGTTGCGTGACTGACTGTCGAAATGGCTTGCATGGCTACTAACATAAGAGAATTGCAGCCTAAAACCTAGCCATGCAAGAACTTCTCATGCAGGTACAAAATCAAGAAGGCTTCCAAGCCCATCAAAACTTTCTACAATCAGTTCGTGACCAACAAGCTGAAGCGGAGCCCGTTACCTAAGAATAGTTAACCAAGAAAGGAGTGAATTGATTTTTAACATTTTTTTAAAAAAATTAATCTAAAATTAAGCACGTAATAACTAGATAAATTAATTCAAGTAGTACGCACGAATATAAAAGCAATAAGTAAAGATGGATAGAAAATACAAACAATATAATTATGGAGGTTTGATCCAACGCAATGATCTACGTCCTCCATTACCAAGCTCTCCAGCATAAGCGAGGCCAATTTCACTAATATTGGCAATAATGTTTTGTAAAATCTTGCTTGGAAGAGTCAATTGATTTGCACAAACTTTTGTGATATTTTCAAAAAATTTCCCGGTAACTCAACAATAAGCCTCGATAGGGTCATAACCGTCTAATGTAGGATGTGCCTTGTGAAGAAATTTTTTGTTGCACACACCTCAAGTTCTAAAATGTTACGAATGAGAGCTTTGTTTATCACAAATAGTTTATTTTTAATCAAACATGAAATGTCACCGGAACATGAAATAGAAATGTTTTTATAAAATTCTTTCAAGAGTTGTGGATATGCATGCTCTTTTAAAGTTGCAATAGAAATCCAACCCATATTTTTTAAAAGTTCTTCTATATGAGATGCGAGTGCTTCAATAGTAAAATTTGCAAAATCAGCATTACCCTTCAAAATGGAGGATTTTTCAAATGGGTTGGCCAACACCTCGTGTTCCAAGTCGAACTCTTCATCGGATGAAGGATATGGAATTCGTCTCACCATGATCTTGAACATTTTTCCCATTCATTTTGAGTTTGACATTGTTGAAAATCGAAAATGAAGATGGACTAAAGAATATATTAGGTTTGGGTTTTGATTTTAGATTGTAGTAGATGAAATTGAGAATTTTTTGAAGAATTCAAATGTAGAAGTAATGAGTTTTTTATTTTGATGGGTAATTGATGATTTGAGAGTGAAGATTGAGTAATGGAGAAGAGAATTAGGGAGAGAAAAGTGAGAAGAGGGAAGAATAATGGAAGAAAAATGGGAGCAATTCGCGTTTAAAGGAACTGCCCATTGCTGAACCGAACTTCTGGTTTGGCAGAAAAAGATTTCTGTCAAATCGGACACTTGTCCGGACGGCAATCCAGACATTCGGTTCCTCATCTGGATCTTTTTTTAAAAATAATAATAATAAAACATACTAAATTATGTAAATATGGTGCACATGAAATGATAAGATGTAAGCGCTTGTAGTTTTTGAACTTAATCATGTACTTCAAATTCATCGATAATGCCTATGCCTCTTCTAATATCTGAGAAACGATCAACAGTTAGAAGTTTTGTGAAGATATCGGCCAATTAATTTTTCGTGTTTACAAATTATAATACAATATCACCCTTTTGAGCATGGTCTCTTATGATGTGGTGTTTAATTTCAATGTACTTCGTCCTAGAGTGCAAAATAGGATTTTTAGACAAGTTTATGGCATTAGTGTTATCACACATAATTGGTATATGATTAAAAGATATGTAATAATCACTAAGAGTTTGTTTCATCCATAGAACTTGTGCACAACAACTAGTGGCGGAGATATATTCGGTTTCGACGGTAGACAACGCAAAGGAATTTTGTTTCTTGCTAAACTATGATACAAGTGTAAGACTAAAAAATGACATGTTTCGCTAGTGCTTTTACGATCGATTGTGCATCTGGCCTAATCGGCATCCAAATAGGTAAGTAGATCAATGTGAGTGTCCTTGTGATACCAAAGCCCTAAAGTTCTAGTCCACTAAGATATCTAAAGATTCATGTCACGGCCTTAAGATGTGATTCTTTAGTATTTGATTGAAATTTAGCACATAGACACACACTAAACATAATATCAAATTTACTTGCGGTTAAGTAAAGAACGGATTTGATCATACTTCGATATTTTGTTATATCAATGGACGTACCTTGATCGTCCTTGTCCAATTTTATGGATGTGCTCATAGGGGTGTTCATTGGCTTCAAGTCATTTATGTAGAACCTCTTGAGCATGTCCAATATGTACTTACTTTAATTGATGAAATTTTCATCACAAGTTTGCTTAATTTGGAGACCGATGAAGAATTTAAGTTCTCCCATCATACTCATCTCAAATTCCATACTCATACACTTAGAGAGAATTCTTCACATGGATAAATATTAGTAGAACCAAATATAATATCATCAACATAAATTTGAACAATGATCATATCGTTCTTTCGAGCTTTAACAAGAAGAGTGGTATCCGCTTTTCCAATTGAAAAACCATTTGAAATTAGAGATTTGTTCAATCGTTCAAACCAAATCCTACGAGCTTGTTTTAGACCGTAGAGATCTTTTTGAAGTTTGAAAACATAGTCCGGATATTTATGAGTTTTAAAATTGGATCGTTGTTCAACAAACACTTCTTCTTGAATAAAACCGTTAAGAAAAGCACTTTTGACATCCATTTGATAAAAAGTGATTTTTTATGACAATCAAACGCAAGAAGTATGTGAATGGATTCTAATGTATCCACCGGTGCAAATGTTTCTTTAAAATCGATGTCTTCTTCTTAATTGTAACCTTGGGCCACTAATCTGGCCTTGTTACGCACAATTATTTCGTTTATTTCTAAACACCCATTTAGTACCGATGATGCTTTCAGCATTTGGTCTAACAACTAAATCCCAAACATTGTTTCGTTCACATTGATTTAGTTTTTCTTGCATAGCTAGAATCGAAAGTTCATCAAACTCGGCCTTTTTGATTTTTCGGTTCAATTTGTGAAATGAATGCACAACTACTTAAATGATTTTTAGTAGAGGCTCTAGTAGTAATAAGTTTTGATGGATCACCAATGATTAGTTCTTTATGATGAGAAAAAATAAACCTCCATTTTTTTGGTAGAGATAAGTCATTTTGAACTTTGGTTGGTTCTTCTTCGCTTTGTTGAACATTTTGTCCTTCTTGATTTTTATCTTGCGGATTTTCCTTATGTCGATTTTGAATAGTCATTTGTTCGAATGGAGTTTCCAACCGTACATCAAAATCAATACATTTTTCATGATCAAGAGAGTTAGTTTCATCGAAAGGGACGTGCATTGATTTTTCAACAACTAGACTTCTTTTGTTGAAAACTCGATAAGCTTTATTAGTCAATGAATATCCTAGAAAAATCCCAACGTCAAATTTTGAATCAAGTTTTTCCAAGTTTTTTTTTGTATTCAATATAAAGTATTTGCACCCAAAGACTTTGAAATAACTGATATTGGGAATTCTATTTTTCCAAAGTTCATATGGAGTTTTGGTTTTCTTTCGACTAATTAAAACTCTATTAACAATATAGAAAATGGTGTTAACGGCTTCGGCCCAAAAAATATGTTGGCATGCTATTTTCATTTAACGTGATTCTAGCCATTTCTTGCAATATGCGATTCTTTCTTTCTACTACACCATTTTGTTGAGAAGTTCTAGGATTCGAAAAAAGATGATCATATCCATTTTCGTTGCAAAACTCATCAAATGCGAGATTATCAAATTTTCCACCATGATCACTTTCAATGTTTGTAATTGAGTATCATTTTTCATCTGAACATTTTTGTAGAAATGTTTAAAGGTTTTTAGAGCTTTATCTTTAAGACTTAAGAAAAGAACCTAAGTAAATTTAGAGAAATCATCAACGATAACGAAAGCATAGTGTTTTCCACCTAAACTAGGGGTTTTTTATGATCCAAAAAGATCAATGTGAAGTAATGGAAGTGGTTTTGTAGTTGATGAGTGCAATTTGGGTTTAAATGAACTTTTTACTTGTTTACTAAATTGACATGCATCGCAAATTCTGTCTTTTTCAAACTTAAAATTTGGTAGACCTTTGACAAAACCATTTTTGGAGATTTTTGAAAGGGGATCCATGCCAACATAACATAATCTTCTATGTCAACATAACCAAGTATCATCTTCCAAACTCAATAAACCTTTTTCATCATTTTCAAAATCGATATGTATGATATAAACATCTTTGCTTCGACTTTCTATAAACAATACCTCCTTAAATGTAGCATCCTTAATGAGACATTTAGAAGAATCGAATTTAATATGATGGCCTTTATCAAATAATTAACTAATACTAAGTAAACTATGTTTGAGGTTATTCACCAATAGTACATTTTCAACGGAAAGGGAGAGATGATTACCAATTCTTTCAATTCCGATGATTTTTCGCTTTGCATTGTCTCCAAATGTGACATGTCCTACATCCTTCCTTTTGAAACTTGATAGTAAAGTTCTATCTTCGGTCATGTGTTTTGAACACCCGTTATCCAAGAACCATTTGCTCGTCATCTTCTTTGGTACCTATGATAGTAATTCAACTTTTGGTTTTTGATACCCATACAAGCTTGAGTACTTAGTAGTTAGTTTTAGTAGATCCTCGAGTCCACTTTGTTTTCAAAGTGTAGCCTTTTTTTGTTAGGCAATTGTAGGTAATATGTCCATCATTGTTGCAAAAGTTACAAGTAGTTTTTGAGGGAATTGTATTTGAGGTTTTGACAAATAAATTTTTGAGAGATTTTTGTTTCAAAAATGATTTATATCCAATGCCTCCTTTATCAAAAACACATTTTTTGATCACTGAGTATTAAATCAAAAAATTTCTTCCCTTGAGTGAATTTAAAAACAATTTTTGTCAAGTCTTCAACATTTTCTTCCAAATAACAATTTTCTTTGTACAATGAATCATAATCAATATTTTCCTTTTTAATTTCCAAATTTTTTCCATTTCACTTTTTAATAATTTAAGTTTCTTTTTAAGAATAGAATGACTAATGACGAGTTTTTCAAATTCTTCTAAAATCTCATCATAAGAGAAGGATAAATCACCATATGAGAATTCTTAAATAGAATTTACCTCATCATCGATTGTCATGAAGCACATGTTGACGATTTCTTCTTGACTTTCATTTTCATCGTGATCATCATTGTCGCTTTCATCCCATATTGCTTGGAATGCCTTTTTCTTGAAATTTTTCTTTTTGTTTGGACACTCAGTTCTCTTGTGACCGGTCTTGCTTCTTTCTTCGCTTTTTTCTTCTTTCTTTTGAAACTTTTGATTATTTTGAAAGCCTCTCCATTTTTTGACAAGAAGCACAAGATCATCAAACTCTTCATCACTCATATGCTCACTTGCAGTTCCTTCTTGAATTGCCGATTTGAGAGCAATTTGACGCCTATAAGGCTCTTTTGATTCTTCATTGCTCTTCATCGTCTTTTCCTTGATTTCGACATTGTTGAACTCGTATGTCATCAAAGTTTCATAGAGTACCTCCAAAGGATAAGTGTTGATATCTTTGGTGTTCTCTATCAACATTCTCCATGAGCTTCAATCTTTCGAATGCGACCTAAACATTTTACTTACAAGCTGACCATTAGTAAATTTACGATCAAAGCCTTTGAGGCCGTTAACAATATTGGTGAAGCGAGTAATCATGTCAACAATGGGTTCATCTTGTTTCATGAAGAAATTTTCAAATTATTTAACCAAGAGATTAATCTTGGTTTCTTTTACCTTACTTGTTCCAACATGAGTGACTTCTAAAGCATGACATATATCATATACGGAGTCACATGTACTAATACGGTTAAACTCATTTCTATCTAAGGCACAATAAAGTGGATTTTTTGCTCTAGTATTCAAGGAAATTTTTCTTTTATCATCTTCATCATATTTCGCTCTAGGTTTAAGAATAGATTGATTGGGTTTTCCATCAATTTTAATAATCTTGGTAGGCACGTAAGGACCATATTTAATGATTTCCCAATAATTATAATCTATTGATTGAATGTAAATCATCATTCTAGCTTTCTAATAATTATAATGTGTCATCAAAGAAGGGAGGTCAATTTGGGGAATATCCCTCGAGATTTTCAAGATTGTTGTGGTTAGCTATTGCTCGAGATTGTAAAATCTTACTTTTAAAACGAGCACCTCGCTCTGATACCAATTGATAGTCCAAGAATAGCTAACCAAGAGGGCAGTGAATTAGTTTTTAACACTTTTTTCAAACTTTTAATCTAAAATTATGCACGTAATAACTAGATAGATTAATTCATGTAATAAGCATGAATATAAAAACAATAAGTAAAGACGGATAGAAAATACAAACGATAAAATTATGTAGGTTCGATCTAATGCAATGATCTACGTCTTGCGTTACCAAACTCTCCAACACGAGCGAGGTCAATTTCACTATGTTGATTGACTTGTGGTGCAATCTAACCCTTTACAAAGCTTGTGGTGACTTACAACCAAAGAGTATCGATCCATATACAACGTTGATCTTTATGGGACCTCAACACGACCCACAAATTTGAAGAAAATTGATTTTACAAATAGAAACTTCTTTCTTAATAAATGATATGATCACAATTAAGGACCAAGAGAGAAATAGGCTAACACTTTAATAAATAACAATGAATGAAGCTCAAGTGCTAGATGAGAGAACTTTAATGAAAAAGAGGTTTTTCAAAAGTTGATTCAATCAATCCAAAGTTTTCAAAGTAAATNCCTTTACAAAGCTTGTGGTGACTTACAACCAAAGAGTATCGATCCATATACAACGTTGATCTTTATGGGACCTCAACACGACCCACAAATTTGAAGAAAATTGATTTTACAAATAGAAACTTCTTTCTTAATAAATGATATGATCACAATTAAGTACCAAGAGAGAAATATGCTAACACTTTAATAAATAGCAAAGAATGAAGCTCAAGTGTTGGGTATAAAAAACTTTGATGTGTAGAATGATTTTCAAAAGTTAATTTGATCAAAAAAATTTCAAAGAAAAAATGATTTTGTGATAATAAATGATGAGAAATCAATACAATTTTGCTCAAAGAATCTCACTTGAATGCTCTTAAGCTATTGTAATAAATGGCAAGTTAGTTAGTATTTCTAGTAGTTGAAAACATGAAATTTTCTATCGAATCGGACGACCGTCCGGACGTCCAGAACTGTACCTGACAATTGAAAATAAATGTTGCAAGTCAGACTCAAAAAGGTCAATTTTTTGACCATTGCGACCGAACTGAACTTCCAATTTGCCATCCGAATGTCCGGATGGCGAGAACCTTGGCCCTTCCCTTTTTTGTTTTGTTTGCAACCGGTAAGTTTTTTTTTTTTTTTTTGCATGACATTTTTACTCGATTTTTTAAAGTAAGTGATGCTAATAGGATTGAGAATTGAGTTGAAATTCTTACATTTGAAAAAAAAATTGTGCAAACATTTAACGAAGCGAATTTTTATCGTACATAAACAAATTCGTCACTTGAGCTTTTCAATGAGTCATTGCTAGGGATTAGAGTATTTTATATTTACAAGTGAGTTCTAATATCTTCGATTGATTTGACGTGACTGCTCGATTTGTTGCTCGATTTTGAATTTGACGCAAGTGCTTGATTTGTCTCCGATTGTAAATACTCGATTTCTACCTTGAGCTTTCTTGATCATCACCTTCACGTCATTTGGTAGTAATTGTTTTGTCTTCAAATTGATCAAGTTCGCAACATGTAAAAATGAAGACTCGAATGCAAATATTAGAGATAAAAATATTTTTTTGTTATAATCAAAACATGAGATCAACCATAGGTTAATAGAGCCGAGCCGGAGGACCTATTCGAGTCGACAAAGAGAGGTTCTAGTGGAAAGGGAAGTGGGAGGAGACACTTCCAACTACATTATTTCCCAACTGATGACGCCCAAGTATGAGGAGATAAATTTCTCCCTGATTATAAAGAATGGCATCAGAGGTCTGTAATCGTGTTTGATCGAATCGAACGAATGCCTAGAAATACAGATCAATCCACCCATCAGCTAGTTTGCCCACAAGAACAGGCACAAAGCCAAGCCACCCAAGCTCCTCAAGCTAGAAATAGGCAAGAGGGGCGAAGCCTGGTAGATTGGGAGAATCGATGTGGGGCATCACATCAACCACCTCGTTACTTAGCAGATGAGAATGATTCTAACAGACTATGTCGGTCGGTCCTATAAGCTTGATGATGATGATGATGATGATGACGACAAACTCTCTTTCTCTAAGGAGCTTTATAGCTTTCTAATGCCTCAAAACTTTGTCCCCCTAAAATTCCTAAGTATGAGGGAAAAGGTAACCCAGAAAAACACCTCAACAAGTAGAAAACACAGATGAGCCTCTGAGGTGCTTCTCCGCTCAGTATCAGGAGCTGGCCAGACCTCAAAAAAGCATTTTTGAACCACTATTTATCTAGAAAAAAGGAGAAGCGCCCATCCGACAACTCCAAGATATAATGCAAGCAGCAGAGAAGACGCTGAAAGGTTACCTCACCAGTTTTACTAATGAAATAACATACTACGAATAAGTCACAGACAAAGAAGCCATCTCAGTACTAAAAAGAGGATTGAACATGAACACGCTATTTTGGAGAGATGTACGAAGTAAAAACCCTACCACGTATGACGAGCTGGTAGAGATGAGTCAATGAAGAGATGATTGATCATTACAACAGGGCAGCACAAGGGCTCCCATCACCCCAAAGGTAGATAGGGCGTGGACCCACGTCACATTTGGTAAATCAATAGTGGATGCAGGCTGGGCATACCATCACCTCTACTTGTGTCAAGTGTTGGTCACGATGACTTTGAACGTTGTACCTATATTGGCCTAGGAAAATGTTGGACCCCATGACACTATTGGGATCAGAACACCTAGAGATCATCTAATCCTAAAAATAGGGTGAGTGGAGGACTTAGAAGTAAGTCCCCCCGAAGAGGCGCGACCCTACTGTACACGAGCGAATACCGAGAGGCCTCTCACCCAGTTGAAAGAAGTAACCTCCGAAGTATGATAGGCCACTCTCAGGATGACACTTCAAGGCCATACTCACTTAGGAAAGGTGAGATAAGACGACACTCACCTCGGCATGGTGTTAATGATGGCTGAGATAGGCCTAGGAGTAGACAGTGACCTAGGAGAGATCCTACTACCATAAATGAAATCAACCCATCCAAGAAATTAACACGATCATTGGAGGACCACACGTAGAAGGTGAGTCCAGAAATGTACAAAAGAAATTACACCAGAGAGGCCAAAGACCTGTCCATGGCCAGCTATATAGTAAATCAATCCTAAAGAGTGAGGCTAGTAGAGCCCATTATATTCACTCAAGAGGATATGATGCACATACACTATCGCCACTGCAATGCACTAGTAGTAAGGGCCGTTGTAGCCCAAAATGGATTAAAATGAATGTTGGTAGACAACGGAAGTTCAGTCAACATTTTGTTCGATTCTACTTATGATAAAATGGTGGTGGACCATGAACTCACGCCTATGACTTCTTTCTTGTATGGATTTACCGGAGATAGTGTTATTCTAAGAGGAAGGATTACCCTTACTGTTGGGCCTCACCTCTAATAGCACACCACTTCATGCAATTTCTGGTGGTTGACCATTATCTTGCATACCACAGAGTATTATGAAGGCCAGCCTTGAAGGAGTTATGGGCTATCACCTGCATCCATCACTTATGCATGAGATTCCCCATTGAACGAGGAATAGCCACCGTCCGAGGTGACCAGATGGGCTCAAGGGAGTGTTATCTCAACTTCTTAAGGAATGTTGAACCCTGGGGAGTTAACATGGTCCTCACCGATGTTGAAATGATTCGACGTTCCTGAAGAATGGCAAGCCCATTCCCAAGGGAAAGACGTCAAGATGATAGAAGCTTTTGTGAATGACCGACCTGAGAAGGAAGCCATGGACGAACTGGATCATTGAATTATTGAATCTGAATCGCAAACCGCTCCAACGGAAGAACTGGAAAGCTTTCCATTGGATCCCCAAGACGATACTAAGATCTTGAAAGTAGGAAATGATTTAGGTGATAGAGCAAAGAACTAAAAGACTTCCTCCGCAAGAACTCAGATGTCTTTGCACCGAAACATGAGGGCATGATTGAAATAGACCCAAGAATCAGTTGCCACCATTTACGAATTGATCCCAGCCAAACCGCGCATAGGCAGAAGAGGAGATTGCTAAATGCAGAGAGGTATAACGTTTGAAAGAAGAAGTAACTTATTAGCAATGGCTTCGTCAGGGAAGCCACCTATCTGAATATCGAATCCTATGGTAGTAAAGAAATACAATGGCAAGTGGAGGGTGTACATTGACTTCTCCAACCTTAATTAGGCATGTCCAAATGATAGTTTTCCACTTCCTCGAATAGACCCGTTAGTAGACTTGACCGTTGGGCACGAGCTACTAAGTTTTATGGATGCTTATTCAGGTTAAAATCAAATATCTATGTACCCGAAAGATGAGGATAACACTTCTTTCATCACGAATATGGAGCTATATTGTTATAAAGTGATTCCTTTTGGGCAGAAGAATGTTGGAGCCACATATCAAAGGCTAGTAAACAAGATGTTTGTTGATCAACTCGGCAAAATAATAGAAGTCTATGTTGATGAAATGTTGTGAAGAGCCTCCAAGAAAGGGCCATGTGAAGTACTTAGATGAGGCTTTCCAGATTCTAAGGAGATACATAATGAGGCTAAATCCTCTCAAGTGTCATTTGGTGTAGCATTTTGCAAGTTCCTAGGGTACATTGTAAATCAGAGAAGGATTGAAGCGAATCTTGAGAAGATTAAGGCGTTAATCAAAATGATGTCACCTAAGAAGCCTATGAAGATGCAACGACTTACTGGCAGAGTAGCTATACTCAACCGCTTCATATCTAAGGCCATAGAGAAATGTCTCTCCTTCTTTAAGATTCTCAAAGGAGATGAGTTGTTCCAATGAGAACTGAGTGTGAGGAGGCATTCCAGGCACTAAAAAGCTACCTTGGACAAGCTTCCCTCATATCCAAACCCAAAGAAGACGAATCTTTGCTGCTTTACCTAGCTATGTCTAATGATGTTGGTAGTTCAATTCTTATAAGGGAAGAAGAGACAAGGCCATACTTTTAGGCCCACAGCATTCATGTGTTGACAAACTTCCCACTGAAGCAAGTACTTCAGGAGACAGACGCTTCAGAAAGACTAATGAAATGGGCAGTCGAACTCAGTGAGTTTGATATAATATATAAGTCAAGGTTGTGGTTAAAGGTCAAGCCCTAGCTGACTTTGTGGTTGAATTTGCTAGGGCTTCTGAAGTGAGTATGGAACCGGTGGGGCCTCCCACCTGGAACCTCTTTGTTGACGGATCATCTGGAGAAGCTGGCTTGGGAGCAGGAGTAGTCTTGGAGAGCCCTGAAATCCATAAGCTTAACTATGCAATAAGACTTGGATTCAAAGCACCCAATAATGTAGTTGAATATGAAGCACTCCTAGCCGGCCTTTGTTTAGCTAAGGAATTGCATGTGATGAGGTTGACCATCAACCTTGATTCACAACTAGTGGTAAATAAGGTCAATGGTAGTTTTGTAACCAGAGACAAGCACATTGTAGCGTACCTGAAACTAGTCATGAACTTCCTCCCCAACTTTGAAAAATTCGAACTTACACAAGTGCCCCGCTTTGAGAACTCCCACGCCAATGCTTTGTCAAAGTTGGCTAGCAATAAGGATTTTGAACTCCTTAAGGTGGTTCCCATAGAACATCTTGCTGGGCCCTCAATTATAAAGGAGGGAGAAGTGATGTGGATTGAAGGCACCCCATTTCGCCCCTCTTTACTCGTGGATGTATTCCCAGACCTCTTAGTGGCCATTTTCAATTTCGAGGGCCCAACAAGAAAAAATGGAGCAAAAAAAGGGAAAATATTACCTAGGGGAAAATTATCACCGGAGTCTCGAGGTCTTGGTTGCTGAAGAAAAAAGGAACAGAGAGAACAGAAAATTTTTGCAAAGTAAACTTGTGAAAATTAGAGTTTTTGGCCTTGTATAAGTATTACCAATTCACCCATGCCGCCGATCATCACTAATCACATCTGGGCTGTTCAAATCAATAGTGCATCATCGCCGTTAATCCCAAAGGTTACATAAGTCAATGGTCCTGATGAAGTTGTGTGCTTCACGCCCTTGCCCAAGCTCGTCACCTTGAAATTGTCTAGTCGTCGCCATGATTACCATTTATTATCTACGAGGTGTGCCCTGGAAGTAAGCGACGCCCACATGATTATATCGGGAAGATGCAAAAGTTTCAAATTATCAGCACATGGCCATAGGTTGTCTAATCAGCCGAACCTCCCATCTACAACAACTTTTCCCAAAGTTGCCAACACTCAAAGCTTTGTCCATCAACAAGGACTTCGCATTTGCAACAACTTTTCCCCAAGTTGCCAGCACTTAACGCTTCATCCTTCAGCAAGGATAGGCACGTGCACACAACTAAATGACACGATATAGCCACATTGAAGTCCACACATTATATAAATATCCATACACGGACATGAAGGACTGTCACTTTATAGATGATCCAAACTCATCCGCCACACACGACGAATGCAAAGGCCCGCACTCCGTATCAAGCTCTTACTTCAATTATGTGTAGATTTGAAAAACTTCAAAATATGAAGAGAGTTGATTTCTATTTGATTTTAGAATTGCATTCGGCAAGCGATGATTGTTTGAAGCATTTGTGTGATAAGCTTCAAGATATTTTTTTAAGCATGATATGAAATGCCAAGAGTTAACCAGAAGGGACTAAAAAGGCAATCATGGGTGTTAGACGATCTAAAGGTGATGATTAATGGATGGTTTTTCAAATGTGTGGATCATTTGTAAAAATATTATTGACTATATTAGTTACAAATGCATCTATAGAGAGAATCTTCTCAAAGTTGAAGCAAATAAAATCATACCTTTGGTCAACAATTTTATAAAAAATATTGAATGAATCGATGATGGTGGTATTTAAGAAACTCTATTATGACACACACTTGCGGACCCATGGGGTCCTGGAGGCACGTGCCGCCCAACTTTTGAGATTTTTTTTATAAAGCCATGTTTGGTATTGATTGAAATCTAAATTTTAATCAAACTTAACAATTAATTTTAATAACATATTTCATAGAATCCATAACTGTTTAACTTTCGATTTTATTAATAACAAATTTACTAAAATTTTGATTTTAATCTCCACCAAATAGGGGCAAAATCACAATAAATTTGAATTTCAATAACATGCTAATTTTAAAAATTCTCCGACGATCGTACGCTAATCGAATTTACAAATTGCTTATGTCATCTCAAAATTTATTTTGAGAACTACATTATGGCATATTGAATAGTTCAAATAGAT
>CAIGRH010097477.1:0-13610 GCA_903798295.1 Fraxinus nigra
CGTTGCTCGATGACTTCATTAGGCAATCCAATGTATAATTAATGACATGTTCATTGGAAAACACATTAACTTGTTTTCAACATAATTTGCATTTAATTTAGTTAATTCATTCATGATTGCATAAGTAGGTTAAGTTAGATATAATTTAGTTATAAACACATCATATTATCCTTGTTTCGGATAAGGTCGAGAATATTTAAAACTGAACTAATCAATCTTTGTGGGAATGATACTCGGACTCAAAAAGCCTACTTTATTACTTGTTAACGACTCGTACACTTGCAGTTATTTGAATTCGACATATATTTTCGTGAACAACTACTATTAGTATTTCAAGTGCTCCTCCAAGCTTATAAAGGATTACACGTGCTAGCGCACAACAATTGGAAAGTCGTTGCTCGATGACTTCATTAGGCCATCCAATATATAATTAATGACATGTTTATATTATACTAAGCTAAACATATTGAACATGATTCAAGATAAAAATATAATTTATTTTCACATATTTTAATTTAAGATGCATATTTTTTATTCAGGGTGTGTTTGAGTCACATTATTTTGGAAAAATATATTCAGGAATGGTAGATTAATAGAGAATGTGTGGTTGAAAAATAAAGAAAAAGTTATTGATGTGATGAAAAATATTATTTTATTGAAAAATATATAGTTGAAAATAAATAGAAAAATGAGAATGAAAAATTTTAATGTGTACCAAACAGTGGCTCAATTATTGATTCTAGACTTGTTCATTATAGTCAAATGAGAGACAAAATGCACGTAGTAGAAATCATGTAATTTTTTGACCGAAAAATGAGGGAACATTAGCAAAATGACGATCGACGGCTATCACCATTCTAAAAAAAAAAAAATAAAGGAAAAAGTTGAAAATAATAGGCATTTCAAGAAACTTATAATTGCAAAAGCAATTATTGCTGGGATCATTTGGTTTCCCATTTGACTATGCTATGGCATTGACTGGGAGAGATAAAGAAATCAATCACTTCCTTTTACGAAAATAATTTTTATAAGTTCAATTATAAAATAAAATTGAAAAAATAAACAAGTAAATAATTAACTTGAGTCCTAGACGTCGTGTTTCTTCAAATTGAGAACCGAATATCTCATCTGGCGACTCTGGTCCAACTCCAAATCTCTTTGTGAGTATATTCATGTTAATTAACCTACCTTTGGAGAAAAAGAAAATTATATTTATAAAGGTAATCACTCGACATAGCCAAACTGGCAAATGAATGGTAGCTAGCCATGCATGCATGCATGTGTTGAAACTTGAAACTTATGTGGTTACGTTCAAAATCAGTAAAAGGACAGTGGAAAACAAAGTCAAAAGGGTTTGGAGTTTGGACTATGTAAGAAAGAGCAATCAATAGGGAATATGTTTTTAAGGGAATAATTATTAAATTACTGTCCATACAGATTACTGCATCTGGATTCTTAACCTTAAACTCAACGGTATAGGTACAAGGATTAGTAATGGCCATCCAACGAGGTCAAACACCCATACCCCACTGCCGACAGCTTTTGCAACTGGTTAACCACTTAGTTGAATTGCACCAGAGTATATCGCATCACCCCAAAATACTTGAATAATCCTACTTTGTTAGAAGAATTAGGCCCTATATTTAAATTAGTCCAATGATGAGATGTTATGTGACATTACGCGAACAAAATTTTTTATTCATGTAGCATGATTGAAAATATTTACAAGACGAAAAAGAAAAGATGAAGGATGTACGCGTGTAACATGTGCTAGACATCCCTTTTTTATATAATTTATTCTTCTCTTCGTCTTATTTAGAGATAAATCACATGTATTCATTCAAATTCTAATTTCAATGGATTTATATTTATCAAAACGGCTCCCTAGCTAGAGTAGGGGTGGCAATGCTCGGCTCGGCCCTAATTAGTACAAGCTCGTGGCTCGTCTGTAATGCTCGGCTCGTTACTAGAAAGATGAGTTCGTTCCTTTTTTTAATTAAATTAAACCCTGATTCTTTATTCGGGGTTGTGAGTGGTTACTTAAATTTCGAGTGACGGGATTTTTTTTTCATAAAAATAAAAAACAGTATTATAAAAGAACAAATTTTAATTAATATGATTAAATTAAATCACTTACCCGAAATCTTGTCGTTGGAAATGGACGTCTTCCCAATCTTTCACGTACATTAATGCTTTCACAATATCTTCTTTGAGTCAACTCCTAACCTCGGACAAAACCCTCTTAATTGCACTAAAAACGGATTCGAAACTACAGTGCTAACTATATGTGTTAGTAGGTCTTTTACCAAAAAAAAAAATAAAAAAAATACTGGTAATCGTCGTTCGTACTTTCGTCAAATTCAATTACTTCTTTTTAACTTTTTTTATTGTTTTGTTATTGACATATTATGATTAAAGTAATCAATTAATTCAGCAGAAAATACATTTGGACTTGTGTCCGATGATTTATTACATGAGGTACAAAAATTACTACTAGATGAGCTTATTGTATTTGCATCATACCTATACGTGTTAATGTCTTCGAATAAAATTAATATTTCATCGTCGTCTTCTTCAATATTAGTGAGAGTGGTACGTGCAAAGGGTACCCGACTAATATTTGCACACATTCATTCTGTATATAATTCATACATTTCACATAAAATTTGTTCTAAATTTTTATAAGTGAAGGGTGTATTAAAATTTAAAAATCTTGAAATCTGATCAATTATATATTTAGTACCTGATAAATTGTATCGATGATAATATAGGCAAGTCTTCCAAATATTTTCTAAACTTTAATTCTGTGGAATATATAATTGTAATAAAATAGAGATCGCTTTTATATTTATGAAATGCCCTTACAATTATATAAATACATTCAAGCACCATATAATTAGTGGGATAGTAAACTTTAGATAAAATATTTGTAGAGTTATAAAAACTTGTCCAAAAAAATTTAATTTTAAAAGCTAAAATCCAATCAGATTCATTCAAAATAGTTTTATCATCGTTTCTAATATGCCTATTGTTATAAAATTCGTTATTAAATGAATAAATGTTCAAAGCATTCACGTGATTTTAATAATAAGTAAGTAGAGTTCCATCAATACTCTACATCACTAACAAATATTTTCGTATTCGCCACCCTAAATTTCGCACAAAATTCATCAAAGACTTGTTTTCTACTAGGTGAAATAGTAATATATACTAGTGTATCCCTAATTTTTTGAATTTCATTCTTAATATGTTTCAAACCATCTCATACAACTAAATTAAAAATATAACGCACACAACGAATATGAAACAAATAACCATCGAAATCGGACTGCAATACCCTACACAATTTATCGATAAATGTCTTATTAACACTAGCGTTGTCGAATGTAATTGAACGAATTTTACTCTCGTAATGATATTCTCTAATAATGTTCATAATAGTGTTATATGTATTGTTAGCATTGTGAGAGAATCCAATAATTTTAAAAACAATATTTTTTATGTAAATATCAAAGTGGGTCTATGTAGTGTGCAATCGCAGCTATATAAGCTCTTTTATTAATCACTTTTCATATATCTAGAATTAAAGATATAACACCCCCATATTTTTGTAAATCGGTAATAAATTATTTCTTTGTATGCATAAAATACTCAATTATATCTAAATAAAGAGTGTTTCGACTTACCCCAACGTACCTTGGTTGAAAATATTCTTTCACGTACATGATGAAATGTTGGGTGTCCGCTATTGCTAGAGGCAACTCTGCAGCTACAACGAATTTCACCATTTCCATTCGAGTTTTCTCCTTCGAATATATCCACGTGGAAAGTGGCGAAAAAGTAGAACCGACGCATGGACTACAAAATTGCAGTTGCCTTTGATCGACAGCAAAAAGCTCATGTTTGGTCGCACATGCTTTTGTAGTGACAGTTGAGGTTGGTGGTACCAATGTCTTCTTACCATGCCAATTGTTGTTGACAATATTTACACATTGCTTTAGACTCTGGGACTCCAACGACCACAGGACATGCTATAATCAATTTAAAATGATCCCAATATTTTGTTAGTTTCTCCCCTTTCGTTTCTCTCTTACATTGAGAATATCTAATACATGTTCATTCTTATGTTCCGTTTCGGGAACATCAACGTCATCCAAATCAATTGAATTATTACTTCCATGAGCATCTAGCTTTGGAATATTTTTAGGAATGGGTACTTCGTTCACACGAAAAAATCTTTCGAAATTGACTTTGTGGTGTAATAGGTAATTCGCCTCCGATACCGAACAAGCCCTCAACAAATGAGTATGGACCCATTTGTGAATTGTGATGTAATGTATAATAAATAACTAAGTAAAAAAAGAGTATGAAAAGAAATCAAGAATTGAAAGAAAGTTGATGTGTAAAATTGTCATTGTAAATTTGTAGTTTGATAAATGATAATTGATACTAAATAATTGAAGTTGAAGGTAAAAATGAAAATGTAGTATATTGTAGAATGTAGAAAGTAGTGAGAGTTGTTGGAATGTTGTGTGAAAAAAATTGGAAATGAGTTGAGGTATTTATAGAGTAAAAAAAAAAGTGGCAAAAATGGCCACTTTGAAAGTTTAGTGACCGCTGCTCATTCGTGGGGAGGGCTCGGCTCGTCGGCGAGCCGACTCGCTCAACTCCGGCTCGTCATTTGAAAAGTCTGAGCCACACACGAGCCTCGTTTTCACGAGCTGAGCGCTCGAGGAGATGAGCCACTCGACCTATTTGACACCACTAAGCTAGAGTGAGCATGATTGTGCATGTAAAGTCAAGTGCTATAGGGTGGGTTTCGTTAGTCTAACTAAGGATGCATCTAAAGATGTTAAAATGTAGTGAAACACACAACTTCTCGTGCACTGCCACTCCAGATTAGAGGTGCATCTTGAAATGTCAAAAGATTGGCCTAGCCAAGGCTATGCATCACAAATTAAACAAGTCTCCAATTGGCTTATAAACAATTTAAAAACACTAAAATCACTTTTTATTCACACACTTCCAGATTCATAAATATTATCAACTTATTCATCACTAGACACTAATTTATGTATAATTTAAAATATTTATAAATACTTGCCAAACATAATAACATTAATATTGTATAAATTTTTTGAAATACAGACATGTCCATACAAAGTAGTATTCCTGGAAAGGACGAGAGATGGAAAGAAAAGAGAGAGATTTAGCATCAATAGAGTAACAAAATGCAGACATCCTTCATTCCTTGTCTTTTTCACTCTTCTGTGTAAATTGCCAGCTCTTTCTGCCACCATTAACTCTCTTCTTTTTTCTTTTTTTCCTTTAATTGCGATGATAATATTCTCATTTTACTACTCTTCTTGTGATAATAGCACATTGGTACAATGAACGAAATTTTAGCTTCTTTATCTGCCTTTCCGTGCTACCCAATGCTCGATGGATAGCTAATGAGGGCTTTTAATTGCATCCACAAAAATCTTGCTTAAAGATGGTAATTTCATCTGCTGTTCATGAACCCTAATTTTCTTAAAGACAGGCTGATGTGTTGAAGAAATGCATGATCCTACAGTTCCCCATGAATCATTCGAGCCATCCGAGTTGAAAAACTCATCCATTACTCCACTTGGGCTGCTGGGAACTTGATAAATTTTGCGCTTCTGGGAATTGTTTTGTCCATGTAAACACCCGTTTGACAAGTCTGAAATAAGCTCATAGCAATCATTCACTTTCTCCTACAAAAACAAAAGTACAGGCTCCATTAGTCAAATAATGAGCGTATCAGAAAACTTAAAAAGTTTATTCTGCTAGAAAATCCATTTATAATTTAAATCAACACGTCCTCTCGTGGAGACCAAACTCATTTACTTAAATGGGGTGACATAGACTCATGTCTTTTATTTTCCACACGCCTTTGCGTGGGGGCACATGTTGAATTAATTGGACACTTTTTCTGGTCTTGATTGAACAACTAAAAAGGAAAATAACAAGGGAAAATAGAAACCTTGTTGATTTTGAGAACCTGAAGAAGTTGGTTTTCATAGTGAATGGCATTGCGAGGCTCAACTTGATGAATTACGTGAAGCATGGTTGCAGTAGCCAAGACAGATGGTAGATAGCGTACGAATCTTGAATCTGTATAATCATACAAAATGCATAAGAAATTCATAGCTACTTTTATGTTACTTATTTTGTGAAAGTTACTTTTTTATGCATACCCGCCACTAGAGAGAGAAGGAGATTCTCACAGCACCGGAGAAATTCCCAGTGAATGTTGCTCTTTAATCCTAGCCTTCTAATAATGTGATCAAGAAATGATAGTGGAGTCACTGAATTCATCCTCCAATTAAGCGCTGATAACACCACAAGCTCCATTCTTTGAATGGTTTTCGCCTCGAACATGCATTTTGCATCCTCGATCTAATGAAATCAGAAAATTATTAAACCAAAAAATAAAAATAAAAAAAGATCGACAGTAATATACAGGGTTTTTAGCTACTTTTTTTTTTTTTTTTATACAGCACTTCACTACGTACTGTCAAAAAGATCAGGTAAAAAAAAATCTGCTTTTAAGCACTGTGACTACGTACTTGAAGATCTAAGAGGAGGGGAACAGAGGTTTCTTCAACTTTTGCAGCCAAAGAGAGGCAAGTAACAGCTGCAAGTTGGATCATCCATGGCTTCTCTTTCTGAAAATGGATGCTGCAAAGGAACCTGTCAAGATAATTTACTGCAAGAATGGCAGTCAACGCTGAAAACCCATAAAAATCTTTGACTTTCAAGATCCATTCAACCGCATCTGTGCGTGCCTGCAGAGAAAGAGAAAAGCCTGTTTTATCGAGAAATTCTTCATTTTCTTTGCAGAAAAGTGAGTTAAGTTCTTCATCTTCCCAGAACAAATCTTGTTCTGTTAACAGTAAAGGAAAATGAGACAGATTTCCTCCATTAAAGGAAATCTTTTCAAAGCCGCCTTCTTCAAATTCGCCCCATTTTTCCTCTTGACAGTAAAGGGAATCAAGCAAGGAGGACTGCGCATTTTCTTCTGGAGTCATCTTCTTCTTGAAAGAAGGGGTTTTGGTTCTTTGCTCATATTACAGTACAGAAAAGTAAAGCCAACACCATTCCCTCTCTCTCTATATCTCACAAACACACTTTACCTCTCTGTGTATCTCTCACAGACTGAGAAAGATAAAGGAAGAGATCTTATCAAAGCGGGTATCACGCTTGTCTTTTCTTTATGCATATAGGCTGGAGTATAGATTTATATATATGTGCATTAATTTATGATTTTTACTTTAGAAATCTTTATGCTATCGAACTGTGTGTAGTGTGTGTTTTTTCTTGGCGGGCAGGAATTGGAAATGGCGCACACACCAAGCAGGGCCCCTCGAAAACTACCTCTTATGCTATCGAACTGTGTGTAAGGTTAAAAGGATTTCATTGGCAATTATCATCTATTATATTTGGATAGCAAGAAATATGCAAAAAATTGAGAATCTAAAATCACATGTGGATAGCATTAGTAAGCGAATTAAAACACACGTATACAAAGTTATGTTTTCTTTTTGTCTAAATAGTACTTCTTTCCATTTGTCGCCCGAGAATGTCCAGTGTAATTGTATTAGTCACTTGTTGTTGATTTGTCCGAGAATGACATTTACTTGTACATGAATTTTGATCAATAGAAGCTAGATTTTGCTTTGGCACATTGCTGAGACTACTATCCTTTCAGAATACAGTATATGAAAATTTACATTCTGGCGAGTATACTGTACAGTGTACGTATCTATACCTACTGAAGTAATATTTTGAGTCAAGTATCAGTTAAGATAAAGTTGACTGGTTATTGGGTTAGAAGAACCAGTACAAGAAAATAAGCTTGGGGGCTTTTGGGAGTGGAAAAAGTGGCTTTTTTGGATTGATGCACTCGATGGTGATTTTTTGTTTGTTGTTTTGATTACATTGATAGTGGGAGGTTAACTCTTTAATACGAAACTTAAGTGTATATTTAATATGGAATAAAGTTTTGTACTGTTTAGCATATGAGATGTGTCATAAAAGTTAAAAAAAAAAAGGTTTAGTTGAGTATCCATTGCCTGTATTCATGTATTGATAGTTAAAATGCACACTCATATCAATCTCCTATTGCGCTTGCAGCGCTTTAATGCATCTCAAGAAGAAACAATTTTATTTGCCCCCCGGACACATCCCAACTGACAAATGACGGAACTCTTAGTTGGTGGCAGATCAGAGGTCGTGAGTTCGATTTGTGGGGCTTTTGAAAGGTACACTTTCTCCTAGAAGGCACAATTTATCTTGGAAAGCAGGAGTTTCCTGAAAGGCAATGTGCAAAATATGTTTGACGTGCTCAACACTTTGACAGATCAGTGGGGGGTTCTTGAACCCTGACCAGTTTGGAGCACATCTAGCTATTTATCCGGTCTGCGTCTTGAGGGGTCAAGGCGTAAACCTCAATATTAATCGTCGAATGTGGACACCCAAGTATTAAAAAAAACAATTTTATTTAGTTACAAGTGTTATTTCACTCGTAACCGTAATTCATAATTTGATTACGCAACAACAATCATTTTGTCTTATTAATTAACACCTCAAATGGTGGAATTGTTAATAGGGTAATTAGTACAAAACGTTTATATATTTTGTACTCCTTGCGCAAATCATCTTTATTGTTTCAAATTTGACATTTGTACCCTCGTTTCAACTTTTTATTGCGGACTTGGTCTTTTTCATCTCATTTTGTCAAAAATAGGTAAATTGGTGCATAACATCCATATCGTTTGTCTTCATTACTCAAATCATCCATATCATTTCAATTATACCATTTGGACTCTCATATCAACATTTCTTTGTACAAAGGGTTCTTACCGTTTATTTTCTCTATTTGTCTTGTGAATTACAGGGCCACTCGGAACAGCACCGAGAAGAGAAAACTTGGATTCTTCTCCTGTGGAACCAGTAACCCTATTGATGATTGCTGACCCAAGAATTTTCCCCTTACATTTACCTTCAATTTGCTGGGCCAATTTGAGCTGGACCACTGAGCACATGTTCAGTTCTTTATTATATATTTTCTTGTGGTTTTGTTTGCAAATGGTTGTGTTTTAGTGGTGCTTGTTGTCGTGTGGTAGTGATATTGGTGGTTGGATGATAGTCGTGTAGGTGATTTCGCCGTCAAAGACAAGGGCATAGCAGCTTACCTAAGGAAGGTCAAGGAGTTGATCCCGTACTATGATAAATTCGAATTGACCCAAGTCCCCAGGGCAGATAACGCACAAGGACTCATTTGAGTATATATATAATATTCGAAATTTAATTGACTGAAGCAATATGTTGTCAAAACAACCTCTCTTGTGGAAATTTGTGCGCAAAACGCACTTATCCTTTGCCGCAACTCCGTCTACGTTACCTTCGTCGTCACCGGTGAACGCGTTAGTATATATATATATTTCCACTTGAAGTTATGTTTATGCACAAAAGCTATTAGANTAACCTTTAGGCCCTTAAAGTTTCAAGATAAATACAATTAAGTATTCCGCTTTTCAAATTTTGGTATAAAGGACTCATTTGAGTATATAATATTCAAAAGTGAATTGATTGAAGCAATATGTTGTCAAAACAACCTCTCTTGTGGAAATTTGTGCGCAAAACGCACTTATCCTTTGCCGCAACTCCGTCTACGTTACCTTCGTCGTCACCGGTGAACGCGTTAGTATATATATATATTTCCACTTGAAGTTATGTTTATGCACAAAAGCTATTAGAATAAAAATCAGTTGAAGGAGGAGCCTCAATTAGAGTGATTAATATAATAAGTGCATATTACATTCTTAAAAGATTTCAAGGTAGTTAACTTATAAAACAAATTTCAAAATTCATCCCAACTCCGTTTTCTATAAAATCTTTGGCATTAGAAAGATGTTTTCAATTAGTTTCCTATGTTAAAATATGAGAAATTTCAAAGATCATATGATATAGATGTATGAATATGTAAAACGTCAACGATCACCTGTATTCTCTTGGTTGTTGTCGCTGTTAGAAGCCATCGAAACAGAGTATTCATTAAAATGACAAAATTGACAACTTTTAATGAAGATATATTTACTCGCCCTATGAGATAGTAATACAAAAATATGATAATGAAATCTTAGAAATTTCAAGATATAAAATAGGAATACATTATAGCACACATACAACAATACCTTCTAAAAATATACAAATAATGTTCTTTTAAATATCAGCGTTTCAAAGAGATCGTCTAAGTTTCGTCTAGACTCAAAGTTTGATCTTGTCGCTGATCACATTTTACGTTTTTTATACTTTAGATTTCACTTAAGCTCGTAAAAAGTTATTAGTTTAATCTTGCCATCCAATCATGCTTTACGCTGTTTAAAACACTAATAAATATGTCCTATAAACTCAACACGAGTAGATGGTTTTTAAAGAACATGCAGTTTCATGACAATAGGTGCTAGCATAATAACATTATTGCAATTATACACAGTGACTAACCAACCAACATCAAGTAGGGCTTGTGACATGCATGCCTAGAAGTAGATGAAAAAGTGAAACGCAATTGCTAGGCTTGCTGGCTATGGCTTCTTTCATTTTGGGCTAATAAATGATAGATTGGAGTCTTGTCTGCCAGATTCAGGACTTTTCCTTCAATCCCTTTCATAATTCTCTCTCTGTATTGGACCACTAACTACGAGTACTAACCATTGGATCAATACCTTGCAAAAGGGCAATATGGTCTTTTCAAATTTGACATTTTACCATCTCGTTTAAAATGTACTTTTAATTATGATTGAGTTACGCTGCATGTACTGAATTTTTATACCAAATCTATTACACGCCACTCACATTAGGAGGTAGGGATCACATGTCGAAATTTTTAAATGCACGTGGGTCCGTGAGCATTGTAAGAGGGGGTAACCCATTCGGTACATATATATTAATCCCTTATGATTTATTTTAATTGACACAATTATTCGAGTAAACAATAGATAGAACATAATTTTGATAAGAGTTATACGATTTAGCAATTTTACGTTACATTAGTGTGATATTAAATGAGTCAATTAATTCTACATTTCATCTAGTCAATCATATCGCTCATTTTAAACTGGTGTTGTAACACCATTAGTACTAGATTGCATTATTCTTTTGATAAACCTCAATTGTCTCCTTAATTGCAAGATCTCGCCCTAGATGACGGGTTTAAGGGTAATGATGGTCAACTCAATGCAACTAACTTTAAATGATTTAATGATTAGATGTCACTTAACCAAGTTGTTATCTACTTACTCTCTGATTAAGCACCAAATATGACCTGTGTAATTATTATGTTTTGTTTATAGTCAAATTAATATTTACTATTTTCATAAGACTCAAAGATAGAGTATTCGGGTTTTAAGTGCGGTTAGAATCTTTTACACATTTGGATCGATGAAGCGAGGAATTCGTTCATGCTAGCTAAAGTTTTGTTCAGATAAAAGTTTCAAATGGAATAAATATCAAAATTATAATCAACATACAATTATTTAAGTTACTGCTCTTAAATAAAGTTAAGATTTTATGATGGAACCACGAGTCTAAATATGGTATTAGATAGGGCTGAACACGGTTCGATTTAGTTCGATTCTCTAATAATTTATTTAGAGTCGAATTAAAATTTATTATTTTCTAAAAAAAACTCAAAGGTGGAGTAGTCGACTTTTAAGTGCGATTAGAATCTTTTACACATTTGGACCGATAAAGCGAGGAATTCGTTCATAATATCACTGAAGTTTTGTTAAGATAAAAATCCCATATCGAGTAAATATCAAAATTATAATCAACATACAATAATTTGAGTTACCGCTCTTCAATGAAGTTGACATTTTATGATGAAACCACAACTCTAAATATGGAATTAGATAGGGCTGGTTCGGTTCCAGAATTTTCAGGTACTTAATAAGTGGAATACTGGTCTAAATTTGATTATTGAAATGAACATTCAATTTTGTACCATAATTTGATTTTTTTTTTTTAACATTTACAATAACACTATATTAATCCAACTAATGACATGCAATTTTAACTCTTATAACAACATTACACTAACTCTTACAAAATAACATAGTCAAATTTAAAAATATACAAGTAACTTTGGCTCAATTAATTAATTGACAAATCTATTTTAAAAATTAAAATAATTTAGTTTATTTAATGTAAAATATTTTAAAAATTATGGAGATTTTGTTCTTATTTGGTTCAAGTCCGATTCGATTTTGTTCGATTCGAAATTTTTGTTCAACCCTAATACTAGAGCCCTTTAAATTCACACAATCAATTGAGTCCAATTACAACTCATAACAAAGACACATTATAAGGTTGGTTTGAACATTTTGCATGGCATGTTATTAAAATTATAATTAACATATAAGGGTTATGACTACTCCTATTAATAAATTGATCTTTTAAAATAAAATTCCAAATCTTAATAAGTTTGGAAGATTACGGCTAATCTTGGAAGGAAATGAATGGAAAAATTTCAATTAAAATTATGTTTAGATTTTATAAATTTTACTCCATGCCAATGCTGGATTTGATTGAATTTCAGTTCAAGTTGTAATTTCAACTTGTTGGTTTATTCTCAATATTTTTCCAAGATTTTCTTATATGCAAGTTTAGATGCGTATGTAAGGTGACTAGGCCAAGCTATAGTCCGGTTCAATTCCCAATCCATTTAATTTTTTATGTGAAAAATATGTGTAATATATTTTAGGTTTTAGATGTTTTGTAGTTGGCAATTTGTAAACAAAAAGAACTGAATTGTATCGTGTGTAAAAAGTCAAGGAGTAATGTGAAAATAGATGAAAATAGGATTAATAGGTCTAGAGTTCGAGAATGGCAAAAGGAGGAAAAACAACGCGAATTTTCGCTAGACTGTCGTCAAGGTTTGGCTCGAGCTACAAACATCGTCGCTGGACTGTCGTTCGATCGGTGGCTGAGCCCTCGATCGAGTGACTTGGTTATCCGAAAAAAATTTATTTCGCAGTTTAAAGACTTTTTATCCAGCCAATTCGTTTCTTGACCTACCTATATATACTAAAACACATTTATACGAAAATTGAGAAGGTTGAACATTGAGAAAAAAATATCAGAGAGATTCCTTCATATTTTTATCCTTCAACCTTCATCTAGTGTTGATTGTTTTGGTGAGAAAACATCGTTCTTATAATCCAAATACCAAACTGCATTTCCTCTCCATTTGGTTAGAGTTCTGAAGATCGAGGGAAGTGACTGAAGTTCCAGTCTGTGAAGAATAAGGTGTTCTTTGTTGATCCACGGGAGATAGACGATTCAACAATGTTAGGAGTGCTACAGGGCAGCAGATTCAGGAGAGCTTTGGCAATAGCAGTTAAGGATTGGCGCAGGGGAACACAGGATCCAGGGAGAGCTGTAAGGAGTGCAGTCGTGAGATCGGATAGTACGGGTCGTCTAGCCTGATAGACAGTAAGTTGTTTGAATTGTTTATAGTGGATTAGTTGACAAAGTGCCCGAAATTTTCCCAATTGGGTTTCTTCGTGATCATCCTGGTGTTG
>CAIGRH010097565.1:0-10019 GCA_903798295.1 Fraxinus nigra
AAAAAAAAAAAATACGGCGAAACCGGTGGTTTAAAACCGGACCAAACCGTTAGGTTTAGGTTTGAGCTTTTTTCAAACCGTTCAAAATGGTTTGGTTTAAGTTTGGGTTTTTCTCAAATTGGTTTAAACGGTTTGGTTTGAAAATTTGTCAAAAACCGGTAAAACTGGACCACTTACACCCCTACCCTCAATTACGTCCCACTCTGCCTCGTGAAGTTCAGAGCGCGAACTAAAATCTGCAATAAAACAATAGTTAGTACATAGCAATGACAAAAAATTGAAAATGTATGAAGCGAGGCACCCAGTGCTTCATGGTAGTGGGTTAATACTATACAGGCTGGGATAATGTCTCCATCTACCATCTACCACCTACCTTTAACCCCCAAAACCAAGACTCCTTCCAGCCCTTAATAGAAGGAAGGAGTCCCACAACAAAAGGAGCATGAACCCCCGAGGGAGTGAGGTAGTACCACCACTTAGAATCGTCCTTTCCCAACACCCTGGCTGGAAGAGGGTTTGGAAGACATGCAAAGGCATGTCCTCACCTAATGACAATTTCTTCTAGAGTGAATAAGCCCATACTAGTTGGCTCCACCCGTTTGGAAGAACCAGGGTATGAGCTAACATGAAGGTCCTCAGCACCGCCCTAAAAAAAGTGTGTAGAGGTAGGCACATTTTTGCTTTAAAAAAGAATTCACTTACTGCCATGTACCCGGGCCTCGAAAAGCAAGAGCGTTCATGGGGCTCGGGTACTAGCATTTCTATGTAGTGTGAAATGCTGTATTTTTTCCTAAGGTCGACTAGTTTTTTGAAGGTTATAGCAGAAGGAATTTTGGCAACCCCCTAACCCGCCTTGTAATCTATGGGTTCTTTAATCATGGTGTACCACCTTTCCGACCCTCTAGACACAGACTCCTCCCCAAGCCTAGTGACTATAACTACATCCATCGATGCCTTATAATCTATTATAGAAGAAATAGAAAAGTGATGAAGACTGTGAAAATAATTTCACAAGAAGATACCTAGAGGAAACGAGTTCCAGAAAACCGTTGGAGAATGGAGAAATGTCAAAAAAGGTTAAAAAGTTTCGAACACTTGAAAGGATTTGAGTGATTTCACAAAAGTAAAGTTTTAAAATGACATAAGTTTTGGTTTTTATATGCAAAGTGAATCAATCCTAGACATTGGATCAAGGCCCATTACATCAGAAGTGTCCATTCTTCTATTACATCTGGGCTATAAAATTCAAATGGTTTACTTTACCAACGCCTTAGATCAACTCGTGATTATCACGTACTTGCCTTGTCGTATTATCTACTCTGGCAACACGCATAACCATCATTGTACATTTAAATGTGACGATTGTACGTGTATTAGAAGTTGTACCACCTCAGCTGTCTCATCTCGAAAATATGCGGAACTATCAAATCATTGGCACTAGTTTCAAGGTCAATCATTAATAAAACAGCCTCGGTAGCTTAGCACTTCTTTGCCTTGGTTTCAATTAAACTTAACTATCATCGAGGTTAATCAGCCTCAACATTTTGATATTCTCCATTTCAAAATAAAAACCTCATTAATTACTAAAGTCCACGCATAACATGAATAATTATACATGGACTTGTTGGGGTATTGTTATGACTTGCCCAGGAACTGCCACGTGATCGATTCTCTATAGATGTGGGCCCACTTTTGCCGAAGCATCAACTATGGAATGTGATGCCCTGGGTAAATTTTAAGGCCTTGGGGGAGATTCGGAGGCCCCGTTACTCAATCCAAGGTAGACATTCCCAGGCCATGGAGTAGTAACGGCCCACTTGCAGAAGTCTTAAAATAATTATGGAATGATTGATGTAACCGTTGTAAAACTTATGTGTCTTATCTTGTTAATAATGTGTAAGAACATTAAATATGTTGTACACTAGGAATGTCAAAATGATGACTATGATTAAATGTTTTGGCCCAAGAGATGAGGCCACGTGTAATTTCATTCAAGGGTCACCATCCTATTTGTAATACTATAAATACCTCATCCATGTGACCATTGAGGAGGATGAAAATTTAAATATAAAAAAGCATTTTCTCTTCTTCTTCTAACACACAATTGATTTATAGTCTTTTGCTTTAAATTTATAATGATTGGTGATTATTGTACAATCATGTCCTGTATACTTCATCGAAACCCGAACAGAAATATCTCGTGTTGTTGAGCTTCTCCCACATCCAGTTTAGGAGCGATCTCGATCTTTGATATGTCGTTACGTGTCGGAATTAGCTTGCATATGCACGAGTGAGTCCGGCATTTGTTGGCAGCATATTTTGAGGTCAACAACTACAATTCACAAAAAAGCTAAAGAGTCTATTCTAGGATTTTTATCAAACACCTTGTGGGCACCTATTTAACTTCAACAATTTGCAATGCCCAATGTCTAACTTTTCCCAAAACTTCTTCAAACAAAATCTATAACCACTAATTCATCAACACTTCAAAATTCATATACTCAACTTCTTCAATTCAACTATAAACAATGACCAATAATTTACCTCCATAACTTCAAAGGATGATTGTATACTTACTTTTAAAAGAAGAGCCATTGGAGAGATAGAGTTCCCAAGAATATAAACTTTGAAGAATTCTTTGTTAGTTAAAAATAAATCTACTAGCTTGTTGGGTTCTTTTAGTTGATTTGTATATGTGGTTTGGATAATTTGAAGTAGGGTTTTCGAATGGAAGAGGGGTAATTTCAAATCTAGAGTTTAAGAATTTGAAGCGTGTGAATGTGATGTAGATTGAGATGAGGTTGTATATGTTGAGAGATCTTTGAAGTTGGGAAGAAGGATTTGAATTGAAAGAGTTGGTTGAGAGGAAGATGGAGATATGAATTTAGGGTGTTAGGGGAGTTGAATGAATGTGGTTTGATTTGGGGAAAAAGTATACAGAGAGGAGAGTGTTTATGTGAAGGTGCTCAGAATATGGCGCCATAGCATCAGCTTTCGGTGAAGGAGTGAGTTGGGGGTATGGCACCTTAATGCCAGGGTTATGGCAAGGTGCCAATGTTGATTTATGATAAAAAGAGGGAGGGGCTGGCGCCATTGGGCCAAGTCTCGGTGAAAATATTTGTTATACCTCCAAACCCCAAGAATTGATCTCCAATCTCCAATATATGCTTGATTTCACTCCCAAACTTGAGATTTTTCACACAAAAAAATTTTTTTAAAAAAATTGTTACTAACATAATAAAAATGCATAAACTCCTATGTAATTAATTGAAATAGAGGGATTGAACTTGGGTTGCCTCCCAAGAAGTGCTTCATTAACGTCATTAGCTTGACGTTGATGTGGTTTAGGTTGATTCTCCAAGAGATCCATATCATGTTTTTGCTCTCCATAATAATGCTTCAATCTTTGACTTTTGGATCTAAATATTGATTTATCTTTACTCAATAATTCGAACGCGCCAAAAGAAAACACCTAATAAGCTATGAATCCTAACTAATGTGATTTAAGCTTTCCTAGTAAAAGCTTCAAATGCAAATTGAAAAGCAGTACTTGTTGTCCTAGCTTGAATCTCCTTCTTAAGATTCTCTTGTCATGTCACATCTTAGTCCACTTCTTGTAGATCTTTGCATTCTCATATGCCTCATTCTGAAACTCCTCCAGTTCATCAAGTTGAAAGAGGCAATTTGTAGCTGCTACTTTCATATCGAGATTCAGCTTTTTCACAGCCTAATAAGCTCGATGATGCAATTCCACTAGAAAGTGACATACTTTCCCAATACCAACTGGTAAGGTGACATTCTGGTTGGCATTTTGATTACCATCTGGTATGCTCGTAATGAATCATCTAGCTTGTGAGCCCAATCTCTACGGTTGGTGTTTACTATCTTCTCCAATATTTTCTTCATCTTCCTGTTAGAGATTTTTGCTTGCCCATTGGATTGGGAATGATAGGCACGTACCAACTTATGCCGTATATTATACTTCGCCAAAAGAGAGTTGAAAAGTTTGTTGCAGAAGTGTGTACTTTCTACACTTACAATTGTTCTAGGCATGCTAAACCAAGTAAAGATGTTTTTATGTAAGAACATCAAAACGAATTTTGCATTGTTTGTTGGTGTAGCAATAGGTTCTACTCACTTTGAAACATAGTCCATAGCAAGTAGAATGTACACCTTGCGAAATGAGGATGGAAAATGACCCATGAAATCTATTATCCATATATCAAAGAGTTCTACCTTAAGCGTGATGGTTAATGGAAGCTCGTGACACCTTGAAGTATCTTCAATGCATTGACAACGATCACAAGTCTTCATATAAGTGTAGCGGTCCTTGAAAATAGTTGGTCAATAGAAACCTGATTGTAATACCTTAGTTGTAATGTGTGTAAGAGCGAAATGACCTCTATAAGATGAAGAATGGCAATGATCCATAATTGATTATGTTTCTTCCACAGGAACACATCTCCTTATTATTTGATCTGGGCAATTCGTGAAAAACAATGGATCGTCCCATAAATAGGATTTGAAATTATGCAAGAATCTTTTGTAAGAGAAGTCAAGTTTGGTGTCATCTCTCCACAGACTAAATAATTAACAAAATCAGCATATCATAGAAGTTTATCTAAAACTGCTAAGAGGAGCTCATCAAGAAAAATCTCTTAGATTTGACTTTTATCATCCACTCCTTCATTCTCTGACTGTGGAAGACGATCACTTTCCATATTCTTGTTGCTCTTTTTGTCCTGAATCTCAACATCAAACTCTTGGAGCAACAAGATTCAATGGATCAAATGGGGCTTTGCATCCTTCTTTGCAAACGAGTGTTAGATAATTTGTTGATCAGTGTAGATAATTACCTTGGTGTTAATGGGGCCTGAACTTATCACAAGTGAAGACCATTGATAACATTTCATTTTCAGTTGTGGTGTAGTTAGGTTGAGCTCCATTCAAAGTTTATCTAGCATAGTGAATGGATCCAAAGATCCTATCACATTGTTGTCCTAGTGCTACTCTTATAGTACAATTACCGGCATCACACATAACCTCAATTAGCTTACTCTAATCTAGCACTATCATAACTTGAGTTGTAATCAATTTCTCCTTGATTATCTCAAAGGCCTTAAGACAGTTTTCATCTAACACAAATGTAGTATCCTTTTCCTAAAGGTTGCATATAGGTTTATGAGATAACCCATGTACTGTCTAAAATGGTAAATATAATTTTGGCCTTCAACAATTTCAACACTTTTGCTCTGACCACCTCTTTCATAGAAGGATTAAGTCTCCTTTGATGCTCAATAGATTGCTTGTAAGAATCCTCCATAAGGATCTTATCCATGCAAACCGTTGGATTGATTCCTTTGATATCTACAATAGACCAACCCAATGCATCATTGTGTTCTCTCTATACCTTTAGCAATTTTACTTCTTCATCTTTGGTAAGTGATGAAGAAATAATAATTGGAGAAGTAGAATCCTCTTCCAAGAATGCATAGAGAAGATAGTCTGGAAGCTGCACAACTTCAATTGTTGCTTTCAATTTACTTTGCCTTAATAAGACTGACTAGCTACTGAATATCTTCACTCTGTGATGGATTGATTTCAACTAGTAAAGCTGCAAATGCCAATATACAATCAACTAAGTATTTGTTCATGTATAACCTCCAACAGTAATAATGTCTTCTCTTGTTGCACAAATCATCATACAATGCTCCAAAGGATCTTTAAAGAATACTTTCTCTTCCTTTATCGCAGAATCAGTGAAGTCTATTCTATGACAAGAATTGACATTATCAAGAAATTTCATGGCTTGATAGATGTTGAATATCATTTTTTCTTCATTAACTCTTAATGTCAACTAACCACACTTTACATCAATTAAAGCTCTACCAATCACCAAGAATGGTCGGTCGAGTATCAATGGAATCTCTTGATCTTTTTCCATGTCCAAAACTACAAAATCAGCTGAAAATGTGAATTTATCAACTTTTACCAAGACATCTATCAAACTAGCTGCAAAGTGACTGTTGTTGGCTTTACTCCTTGAACACAAATTGATGCATCAAATTGATTCTAACTCCAAGGTCACAAAAGGGTTTTATCAAAGGAAAAACTTCCATTTGTGTAAGGAATGGTGAAGCTACCCAGATCTTTTAACTTCTGAGAGAGCTTCTTTTAAAGAATTGCACTACATTCCTCTGTCAACTTCACCGTCTTATATTCTTCCAGCTATCTCTTCTTTGACATCACTCCTTTCATGAATTTGGCATAGTTTGGCATTTGTTCCAAGGTATCAGCAAATAGAATGTTGATGTGAATTTCTTAAAAATATATAAGAACTTAGCAAACTATGCATCAAACTTTTTCTTTTGAAATCTTTCAGGGAAAGAAAGTGTTGGTTTGATGATCGGTGGACTGTTCGGGAATGTTATAGAATTACGTTTGTGATCCTTCCTTGCTTCCTAAACCTGAATCTCTTGTTTCTACAGCAATCTATTCTTCTTCTTGATTAGATGTAGAAATCGATGTCTGTTCAGGCATACTCTATCCAACTTCTTTGTCACTCCTCAATGTAATAGCTTTGCAATGCTTCTTTAGATTAACCTTTGTATCACTTGAAAACTTTTTCATAAATTCAAAATTAATTGAAGTAGCCAACTGACCAATCTGTATCTCAAGATTCTTCATTGTAGCTCCCATGTTAGTCACATGAGTCTCAATATTATCTAAAAGTGACTCATCTTTGTTGAACTTTGATCTTGTCTCCAATATAAAAGACCCAATGATTCCTTCTAAGGATGGTTTGCCTTCAAAAGATTGATTATTGAATCTAAGAATAGTTTGGAATATGTTCTTATTGTTGTCATATGAAAGATTCTCATGATTTCTTAGTCCCCTGGATGGTAGTGATTGGATGAGTAGTTTTTTCTCTAATTAAAATTTTTGCTATTGATATATTAAGCATGTTTATTCTTCATCTCAGTCTCCTAGTGTGATATAGAAACAACCACTATGGAATCTACTTTCTATTGAGTCCCTTGTGAAGTTAGTGTAGATTTCTGAGCAGCAATTGATAAAACCTGAGCTATAAGGCAATGATAGGATCTACCTCATAAAGACGAACAACTCTTTTTGTACTAGACCACTTACTTGGCCATTGATAACTATTGGTAGCTATATCATCTAGTAGTGAATAAGCAACATTTGTAGTTTTAGTCATCAACGAACCACCTGTAGCAGTATCAACTATTATCCATGTTTGGCCATTCAACCTATTGTAGAAGATCTCATTCTGCATCCAACTCTGATAACCCTATTAAGGGTATCTTCTAAGAATATCTTTAAATCTTTCCCAATCTTCATAGAATGGTTCCAAGTCTAATTCTCTGAACTAGCCGATCTCCCTCCGCAAATTGAGCTAACTTGGAAGGAGGAAAAAACTTAGTGAGGAATTTCTGAGCCACTATTTCTCAAGTAGTGATAGATACATACGGTAATGATTGTAACCATTCCTTTGCTTTATTTCGCAAGGAATAGGAAAACAAATGTCTTCAGTTGCTCTATTTATCTTTATAGTATCACAAATCTCCAGAAAAGAAGTAAGATGAGCATTAGGATCATCTTGTGGACCTCTTCTAAACTGATTCTATAGTACCATGTGTATCAATCCAAAGCTTTAATTCAAAGTTGTTTGCATCTATTGTCTGGCATACAATATCAGAGTAGTTGTCATTAACAATTGGTTTGATATAACCTCGAATAGCTTACTGTTGAACGTTTTCATTCGTTGTTATTCTGCCATTGCTTCGAGTTTATTTCTTTGTATACCCCTTAGAAATCGGAAAGTTCTTTCAATCTCAGGATCAATGGATAGTAATTCGAAATTCTTCGCTTTTCGCATACACAACAGAAATAAAAAACAAGCAAACTATTAGAGATTATTGAAATCTAAATTAAAATAAAAACTTGTTAGTAATATTAGAAAAAATAAATATATCAATCCTCGGCAATGGCAACAAAAACTTGTTACACATTTTCTATAACGTAAATATATCATAAGTATATGGTGTCAAATTTTGTAATATAAAGATCAAGTACAGACGTTGAACCAAAGGAATTGAAACTCATTTTTTTACTAAGTACTATAATTAAGTAGTTTTTATTTTATCTAAACAATCGAATGTTATAATCAATGTTTCTAAATTAAATCTAATGTGATTGAGATTACAAATCCAACGATATTATGCAAATTTGAAAGAATAATTAATGAGAGAAAGTCTAAGGTATGATTTTACCTAACTATCAACAGTGTTTCTCAATTATATAGTTACCTCTAAGAATTTTTTTCAAGTTTATGAGCAAGAACCCTAATTTAAGTATAATTCCTTTTTCGAGTGCCGAGTAAAAACTATTCCTGCATTTCAATTCTAATATCTCTATTCTGAATTAAAATCTAGAAATTATCAAGGTTATGGTTCTTAAGTAGAACATGCTTCAATTGTTTTATACTTTCTCTTGAAACCTATAAAATCTAGATTGTGTTATTATAAGATCACGCCTAAATTTTTTCATTTCTCAAGTGTCGAAATTTAAAGTATCAAATCAGTCACCTATTGATTAGGCAATTAACAACGTTAAAACAATAACACAAATAAATTTCAATGGAAAACTTGAAGAAAATAACTGATATAAAATAAAAACATGGTCTCAAGTTATGGTTACATTAATCGCTAGATTAAGAATTTAGTTCATGGTGAATAAAAAAGACATAATCAAATTCAACATAAAAAACATGGAGAAGAAAAGAAATAAAAACTCGTTTGGAGCTTGAATTCTTCTTCTCGTTGTTGCGTCTTTGTTCTCTTGATTGATATCTTGCCTCTTGCATCATTGAATTTTGTTTGAAATTGGTCTTTAGGGTTATAGTATCTTGTAGTCCCATGAGGAGTGCCTTGGAATGTGACTGCAGCTCTGCAATTTTCTCTTTTCTATGCCCCAGCTTCCAAATTGTTCTCCTCTAGTTGCCATGGTACTGTGGAACCATGGTTGTGGCACTTTGGTGCCATGGCTCAGGTTGTTCCACTTTGGTGCTATGCGTGCCAATGAGAGATAGCTTCCCACCTATAAAATCCATTTTCTTCATCTTCATGGCCCCCACTATTTCAATCCGATGCATATTCTTATCAACTTTGACTCCATTTTAAGCCTAACAACTCTTGGCTTTCACCAAGTCACCAAATCTATAAAACAACACTAACAAACACATCAAAATATTCTAAATTACTCTAAGGGTTCGTTTGATTGCAATGGTGGAAAGAAAATGAATTTCAGGGAAAATAATTGTCTAGAACTTGTTTTTTCAGAGAATTGTTAATTAAGTGTGTTTGATAAGTATAATTTTTCACTCGAAAAATTTTAAAATTTTGGATCTTTTTGTTCACGTTTAGCTTTATTTTACTGGGAAAGTGTTCGTTAAATTGGTTATGAAATTTGTTATCAGTGCCAAAAAAAAAAAAAGTTTGCTCGAAAACTATATTTTCATTATTTTTTNGGCTTTCACCAAGTCACCAAATCTATAAAACAACACTAACAAACACATCAAAATATTCTAAATTACTCTAAGGGTTCGTTTGATTGCAATGGTGGAAAGAAAATGAATTTCAGGGAAAATAATTGTCTAGAACTTGTTTTTTCAGAGAATTGTTAATTAAGTGTGTTTGATAAGTATAATTTTTCACTCGAAAAATTTTAAAATTTTGGATCTTTTTGTTCATGTTTGGCTTTATTTTATATGAAAATTGTTCATTAAAGTGATTTTTTTTACAATTAGTTATGAAATTTGTTATCCTTGCAAAAAAGTAAGAAAAAAAATGTTTGCTTGAAAACTATTTTTTTCGTCAAAGTTAATTGATTGTTTGGCTTCGTTTTACATGAAGATTGTCCATTAAAATGATTTTTTTTTTTTTTTACAATTGATTATAAAATTTGTTAACATTGCCAAAAAGTAAAAAAAATAAAAA
>CAIGRH010097583.1:0-12748 GCA_903798295.1 Fraxinus nigra
TTCAAGTTCATGTACACTTATTTAATTTCAATATTATTCATTTAATATATGATATAACGCAATTTGTCTAAATGTATATAAGTTATTATTTTTATATATCTATTAAATTTCATATTGGTTCACTTACACCTCATTTGTTTAAATGTATATACATTATTCTTTTTATATATTCATTGATTCAAATTAATTAAATTCCATGTTCGTGAATCAATTTGATTGTTCTCATACAATTCAATTATTTATTTGTGTGCATGTTTAATAACTAATATTCAATTAAATATATATTGAAAAGCGAAAAGTAAGGTACTATTGAGATAATTAAATTGTAGTAGGATTAAAATCGTCCAGAAAATGATTCTCACTTGATGTGATATTTAATAGATTATAGATTAGTATATTCGATAAAAACTTTTATAGACTTTTGAAAAGTTTTTAAAAGTTACGGTGTATTCAATTAAAACTTTTTAGAAATATTGGGACATTCAAATTATCAATGACGTTTAAAGACCTTTATAAAAATATCATTACTAACTTTAAGAAGAAAGTACAAAAATAAAACCAATTTTATCTCTCATTCATCTCAGGATTTTGAGAGAATTTCAGAAATAAATAAATAAATAAATAATATTTTTTTTTGTCTCTTTCAATATTTCTTTTTCATTTTCCTTCTACGGACATTAGAGCCATTATTTTTAAAAAAAATTTCTGTCGATTATACTTGTTTCTATTTTTGTTTCTCTCTTTTGTTGTTTATATCTCCATTTTCTATATATATATATATTAAAAAAAAGACTAAATTGCAACTAAAGGTTCATATATATATATATATATATTTTATTTTATTTTCTTTTTTCGTCAATTTCTTTTATGAAAAATATCTATTTAATTAAGGTGACTTAATGTTGTATTCTTTTAAAAATATTTTTTATTACATAAGAAGTGGAAATGAAATTGTGAGAATCATCACCTCATATGTGACAACTCACATTGTTACACTAAATTCACGTGAATTCTATTTTTAATGAAGGTCCTCAAAAAAAAAATTGAATTCTACAAAAGTCTATAAAAACTATAAAATGAAACTTTAAAGAAGTTTATGAAAGACATCCATTAATTTTATACAAACTGATAAAAGTCCAATAGAATCCACAAAAATCATCGCACAATTTTTTTTATAAAAACTTCAATTGAGTACATCCCTCTAAATTTGGAGTCGAACAAGTACATGTATATATATGATTTTATTCATTCTAAAGGACTTTTTAAACGTTAAAATTTAAATCAAACAATTTTCAAGCAGTTTAAAATTGAAATATTAATGGATCCACGTAGATCCATATCAGCAATTTAGAGGGTGTGTGGTAGAGATTAAAATCAGATTAAAATTGAAAATATAGTCGTTATTGTTGACTTTTATTAGACGGGTTGGATCCAATAACGACCATATTTTCAATTTTAATTAGATTTTAAGCCGTACCAAACAGGCTCTTAAAATCTGCCATTTGGTTTGACTTGCGATTTTTTTATTTTTTAAACTTTCCGATCCATCGACATTTGTGCAAAATGAAACGTGAAGAAAACGCCAGTTTTACTTTTATTTCACCTTTGAAAAGGATGGCTGCGTGACGGCGTCTATTTTGTCATTCCAAATGTAAACATTTTTTATTTTATTTTCCTTCTCTATTATTCCGAGCTTATCGATTGTGTTTTATGTATATAATGATTTACATGCATATTCTATGGTGAAATATGATCGTGTCAGACTCATTAGTAACTTCATTACGTACAACTAACATTTTTTTATAAAGTATGCGCTCCAATTTGATGCAAATACACACATTTAGCCATTGTTTAAACTCCGTTAAATTAAAAATATATTTTTTAAGAACTTATTTTTAATTTTTTTATAAAATAATATTACACGTAAACCTAAAAAAATTCTTTACTTTTAAGCACATTTTTCAAAAATTGCTATTCCGAAATCATTTTTCCCAAAACCTCATTAGATGGGATCCAAACAAGGAGTTAATGATATTTTGTACATATTAAAATTTTCATGTTTGGTACATATTAAAATTTTCATTCTCATTCTTTTACTCATTTTCAGCCACACATTCTTCAATAAAATAATATTTTTCATTACATCAATAACTTTTCATTATTTTCAACCACACATTATTCATCAATTTACTATTTCAGAATATATTCTTCCAAAATAATGTGGCTCAAACACACCCTTAATATTTGATTAATACCTTAAAAGTAATTAAACCTATTATTACCGTACTAATTACGTTCAAAATCTCAACTCCCACAAAAAAAAACCCAAAATCTTAAGNCATATTAAAATTTTCATGTTTGGTACATATTAAAATTTTCATTCTCATTCTTTTACTCATTTTCAGCCACACATTCTTCAATAAAATAATATTTTTCATTACATCAATAACTTTTCATTATTTTCAACCACACATTATTCATCAATTTACTATTTCAGAATATATTCTTCCAAAATAATGTGACTCAAACACACCAATGATATTTTGTTGAAAATGTATGGTTAAAAAATAAGATTTTTTTAAAAAATATTTACGTGTATATTATTTTATTGAATAATTTCTGGTTGAAAATAAGAGAAAAAAATGTGTGTTGAAAATAATGAGCACCAAACAAAGGCAAATGTTAAATTAATTTACCTTAACCCTTGTTTAATGGCTATTATAAAAATAAATTGAGGAAAAATGATGTTTTGAATAGTGATTTTTTAGAGGATATGTGGTTAAAAGTAGGAAAATATTTTGAATTTACATGCTAAATATTTTATTGCGTGAATGTGTAATTAAAAATGAACACGAGAAATAAAGAGTTTTAAAATAAAGGAGGTTAAACCATGGCTTATTAGAGTTGTTTCTTGGAAAATTCTCCGAGTATAGAAATTCACTAACAGAATCCCCACAGCAACACCTCATTTGCAACAATTTTTTTATTTTTTCGTCATCTATCGATGAATTTGTGCCACGTGGAATCTTGTAAAAATTCTACGAAAATTACGAAAATTCCCCTTCACCAGTAGCATTACTCTTGTGTTTTGCATAATTACTGCTTTCCCCTCCCCATTCATGTTATTGAAAGGGCAAAATGGAACTTTGTCAATGTGAGTGTAAGTAACCACTATAGTCCCTTTTTACATCCTTAAAATTTAAAAAATATTGTTTTCAATTGTATTTTTGAAGAATCTATAGTTAAAAAGTAGATAAAAATTTAGGATTTACGTATAGGATGTTTTTTTATATAAATATGTCGTTAAAAATGGGTATTATAAATAAATTAAAGTAAAGTAAAGCAAAGAACTAAAGCAAAGGCATAGTTGACTTTTCCATCTTTGACTGTTACCTCAGTTAACCACGGGTCCCACATGATTGGAAAAAAAAATCAATTTTTTTTGTCTAAAGTAGTGCGGCCAAACAGGGCGTATATATCAATTGGATAACTCAATCCACATAAGAGAATATGTCCGCCACACACAAAAAAGCTAAGAAAATTGATGTGATTGGTTGTGAAAGAGAACAATGATGTTGAATGAAACCAAAACGTGAATAAAGTGGGAATTACGTTTAAGGAAGATATTTATTGGTTAATGTTTGTCCAAATATGGTAGATGGGTCATGTTACTTGTTCAAATGACATTTTGAATATTAACTTTGTAATTTATTTATTAGTTTAGAAGCATGTTTGATGTAGATTTTTTTTTAAGAATAAATTTTGTGAAAAGTAATATTTTAAATAATGTGTGGTTAAAAACGTGAGAAAAAAATATGATTTCACGTGTAAAATTATTTTTTGAGAGAATGTGTGAGTGAAATGAGTTTGAAAAAAAAAATGAATTTTTAATAATCTGTATTAAGATATTAGCTATGATGTCTACAAAGGATCGTCATGAATCTATCATGGGTTTTTGCGGCAAACTATTCCCTCACAGAAGTGTTATTAATCGGACAATTCCGTCGTCGAAAATTTACTAAGTTTATCTTCATCATGAAGACTTTCAGTAGATTTGTCAAAAAATATCCTAGCAAATAGATATATAGATGATCAATTTTGAAAGCATTTATTGTATTTTAACAAGGTATCGAAAACTACTTAATTAAAAAGAAATGAAATGTTCGAATTTAAGATATTTATGAATCAATAAACTAAGGTTTTGTTATTGGGAAAAGTACCTAAATACAATACTATAAGAATAAAAATCCAAAATTAACAAACTTGTAAAAAATAATAATAATTCACAAACCATGTGTTAAGTTATAATAACAATAATTGATTTTCATCACTCCTCTCTTTCCATCCTCTCTTCTCTTTTTTCACTTCACCCTACCCATCGGAGCTTCTCTTCACCCCACCCACCAAAGACTCGAAGGGGGTAGCGTCGCGTGCAGTGGCCGTCGACGATGGTGTAACCTCACGAGCCGAGTTGAGCATAGCCCACGAGTTTTTTTTTTTTTTTAAACATTTTTTACGAACCCACAAGTCGTGGGCTCATGAACTTTAGGCTCGTGGGCATGGCCTATGAGCCGTTTGCGAGCTCGTCAGTCATGTCCATGGTGGGCACGAGACATGGGTTGGAGATCAGTCATGTCCATTAATAAGGATTATTTAATATAAACGACAAAATGTTTAATAGTGAATTCTTTAGGTTTTTGCTATTTCTTGTTCTTTGCCTTTACTATGCACTTTTGCTTCCTTTTATTCTTTGTCTTTTAGTCTATATTATTAGGCACTTTTGGAGTTTTGGTTTCTTTATTTTGAGAAGTAAAACCGTTTAAATTATAAGAACATGTTTGGTACGACTTAAAATTCGATTAAAATTGAAAATATGACCGTTATTGGGTCCCACCCATCTAATAAAAGTCAACAATAACGACTATATTTTCAATTTTAATCTCTACCACACATCCTCTAAAAATGGTAGGTTCTTCGATAGATAGTGTAGGTTTTACTAGATGGATCAAAATTAATTTGATTTTGTGAACTGCCCCCGATTGTGTGTCAAAATACATTTTTTTATTTCTTATTTTCAACCATACANAAGAGCATGTTTGGTACGGCTTAAAATTCGATTAAAATTGAAAATATGACCGTTATTGGGTCCCACCCATCTAATAAAAGTCAACAATAACGACTATATTTTCAATTTTAATCTCTACCACACATCCTCTAAAAATGGTAGGTTCTTCGATAGATAGTGTAGGTTTTACTAGATGGATCAAAATTAATTTGATTTTGTGAACTGCCCCCGATTGTGTGTCAAAATACATTTTTTTATTTCTTATTTTCAACCACACATTTTTCAATAAAATAATATTACGCGTAAATTCAAAATTTTTCCTTATTTTTTAACATTACACTCCAAAAATTACTATTTTAAAATACATTTGTACTCAAAATTCATTTTCAATGGAGTCCAAACAGCAGCAAAAAATCAAAATTTTCTATATATATTTTTAAGTATATCTATAATATATTAGATATCACGTCAATTGATAATCATTGTTTGAATGATTTTAACTCAACTACCACTCAATTATTTCAATAATCCTCACTTTTCATTTTTCAATATATAATAAATATTACAAAACATTGTCGTGTATGAATTCTGTGTTATTAAATCTTAATTAATTAATATTCACATTAATCTATATTCAATGAATCTCGACTTTATGAATTTTAATCTACATGAATTTAAATTATTATAGATGAATTTATTTCTATTCACGTATTTAAAATTTTTAATGAATGTATAAAATTCAAGTATTAGCAGTTAATTCTTATGTACCAAATGTAGTATAAAAATATTGTTCATTTATATTATTTCATCATTACAAAAAATTTAAATTATAGAAGTTGGGTTCAAGAGTATAAGTTTCTTATCTTCAATCTTTATCCTAAATTTTATTTTTTTAATTCGTTCGAGGATGATCGAATTCTTTCAACAAATTGGTATGAAATATTATTTTTACATCACTTATGAAGTATTTCAAAACGACGTGCAAATGAACGTTGAATTTGACTGTGTTTTTAAAAGAATCATTTTTATCTTTTAAATAATTTATTTCTACTTTTCAACTACACTTTTCAATAAATAATTCCTTTTTTTCCTTTTTTAAGTGACTTTTCAGAAACTTTCTCAAAGGGCTATAAGGTCGTGTCCCCTTCGTTTCTCTGCTTCTCCAGCTGAGGAAGATACTAGAATTGCATTCCTGTTGAAAGCTGAGATCATCCTTGTGATCAGCCATTAATTAGATTCAATCTAATCTCCTCTCATTATCGGGGAATTCACCGATCTATCTTCAATTTCCGGTAATTTTTCGACTAAATATCCTGGTTTTTCTCGAATTCTCTCCTAATTGGCCTAGAAAGAATGCTTATATTCTTTCTCAACTAAATTATTTTCAGTTCTGTTGTTTATTCGACTAATTGCGATTACATTCTTAATTTAATTCTCGTACTCAATACTACGCGCTCTAAGTTGTTGTTGTTGTTTTTTTTTCCCCCCCTAAATTCGTCTAGTTCTTCTGTTAAAATAAAATTATGATGAATTTTAGATAAATTGATTAATAAAAAAAAAAACATTTTTTATGCATTTTCTTCTTGTAAAATTTATGTGCATTGAATTTCTTGTGCACAATTAATGGTCTGCGTGTGTTGTACGTTTCCTGGTGATATTCTGGTTGACTTTATGTGCATTTGTTCTTTCTGGCGCTTTTGGTAATTTTATTTTGGGAAATTGCTGTGGTTTAGTGTGGGAAATGACCGTTTTGGTTGAAAATGAGAGCCGTGAAGAGAAAAGTGGGCAAATATGATCTTGGAAGAACCATTGGTGAGGGAACGTTTGCAAAAGTTAAGGTTGCACAGAGTACAGAAAATGGGAAGAGTGTGGCCATCAAAGTCATTGCCAAAAGTACCATTCTTAAGCACAAAATGGTTGATCAGGTATTCAAGTTCCTCAGTTTTCTATAAATATCTGAGTTTAGTTATACCAGTTTTACTTTTTTGGTGTTGGATTTTATGGAAAAGATGTGAATGGTGTAATTGTGAGAGCGAAAAAAACAAGTGAAAACGGACTGTTAAAATGGTTCCATATGCGAACTTCTTGTTGTAAAATAATCTTATTAAGTGTCAAGGTGTTAGTTTTTATCTCATGTTTAAGAGAAATTGTCTCTTTATTTGAAGGGGATGTGTTTTCCATTAAAGCAAAAGTTGAAATAGAATAATCAAGTGATTCTTAATGTCGAGGTTTCTTGTTTCATTATTATTATTATTTTATTTTTTTGCTGATGGGGAAAGATCCTTTGACAATGGAAATTAAGTTGTCGGAAAGTCCTATGCTTAATTTGGCAGTATCAAACCTTTGAAGTAGAATTAGAGAACATTCATCAAATTTTAGTGGAATAGTTTAATTTTCCAATTCCCAAAATGCAGATACTATCTCAATGTCATATCTCATTTTACTCAGTTAATAACTGCCCCAACATTGTTCAACCTATAAAGCTGAACCTATATTCAACTTCTAAGACTTGAAGTTCAAATCGTGACAAAGTGCACTTGATTCTCCTTCAAACTACTTTGCATTTGTTCCTTATTTAAACTTTTGAATCTCTATTATGAGATGCTAGCTGTCTTGTGACTAGTGGCTAAATATTATGAAGGCCACTAAGCACTACTATACAAGTAAATTGTTCAAATTCATGTGGTCCATCAATATTAATCATTTTATGTATGCCATACTTAAGAGTGAGGATAGAACTTTAGAAGTCTGTCTGTAATGAAATGGAAAGTGTCTAAAGTTCATGGAATTGGGGGCAGTTGAGGCTAGAGTTTTGCTGTCAATCCAAAAAGCTTCTTTTGTTTATTTCAGTTTTATTTACTGAGAATGGTTACTTCTGCGTATCTTTCTGTATTTTTCACATGCCTGTTGATTGACTTATTTGAGTTGTTTACCAGATCAAAAGAGAGATTTCAATAATGAAGATTGTCAGACATCCTTTCATTGTTAGGCTGCATGAGGTATCCTTGTGTTACTTATTGTCTCGTTTTAAGTGTGAATTTAATTCTCCTTTCTCTGGTTGTTTTATCCTGAACTTATCTGATTTTTCTGATGGCATTCCTTTCTCTTTCTTCTTTTGCTGTACAGGTTTTATCAAGCCATACAAAAATCTATATAGTTCTGGAGCTTGTCGAAGGAGGTCAACTGTTTGATAAAATTGTAAGTTCTTTTCTATTAATTTGTGTAAAGTTAAAAATTTATATACCGTTGTGTCTTCATCTGATTAGAAAACTGCATTTCTAAGCCATTGAAGTTTATGGGAAGTGAACAAGCATTAATTTGTCTTTGTGTATACTTCAAAGATGAAGCAAGATATTTGGTAGTGTGCATGTTTAAGTGTGCAATAGGAGTCAGGATACAAGGACAAGGAAGGCAAGTTAGAGATCCATTTGTAGCCAGGCATCTGTATGCTTGTCTATGCTACATACTTCCAAGGATAGCTGAAACTCTCATCACAGTCTTTATATGACCAACTCTTTTCCATCCCTGACTCAGTGTTATGGAGTTTTAACATGCAATGGTCAAAGGTTTATAGATGCACAAATCTTTCTTATGTGATATCCCGTGCTCAGGTTAACCAAGTTAGGCTTTCTGAGAATGAATCAAGGCATTACTTTCAACAACTTATAGATGCAGTTTCACACTGCCATAGCAAGGGCGTGTACCACCGGGATCTGAAGGTATGAAGCAGTTTTTAAGATATGATTGGATTCAGTTACTTACATGTATATACTCAACAAATGAGAAAACTGTGTGATGCAATGGTCTTAAGGTTTGACTATCAATTGATTTTTTTTTGGGTAATCAACAGCCTGAAAATCTGCTCCTTGATTCCAAAGGAAACTTGAAGGTTTCTGATTTTGGACTGAGTGCATTACCTCAACAAGTAAGATTAATAACATTAAATTTTGAACTAGACCGTTCTGTCCATAATGGTGCTTTCAGGAATTGTCTATTTTGTGGTTACGACTGTCATCAACTATGTATCTGTTATTTTCCTTGTCATTGCAGGGAGTTGAACTTCTTCATACTACTTGCGGAACTCCAAATTATATTGCACCAGAGGTATAATGTTTACTAAATATTATAAATTGTTCAAGATGCATATAATAAATCACATTCACTTTGAGCATGCATCTTTGATGTGTTTCTTTGGGGTTTGGGATGGTCTCTAGTTAAGTTCTTTTGCTATGTCCTTGCTCAGCGTTTTTGAGACATTGAGAATGCTTGTATTGGAATCAGAACATAACATCATGAAACTTGTAGTGTGTCTGTGGTTTTTGATGGATTTGAACGTGATAAAGAATCAGTAAATCAAAACCTCTTACTTTTTTCACATATTATTCTTAGAGAAATGTTGTTTGAACTATTCCCAGATCTCAGTTTCTGATCTTTCATTCAGGTATTAAGCCACAGAGGTTATGATGGTGCTGCTGCTGATGTTTGGTCTTGTGGTGTCATCCTCTATGTTTTGATGGCAGGATATCTTCCGTTTGATGAGATAGATCTTCCTACTTTGTATAACAAAGTTAGTCAGCTAGATTTTTACCTTTCAAACATTTACGTATTATATAAATTTAGCTGCAGATAATCCCTTTGTTGTCATCTGAAATTCTGTTATAAACTGCTTTCAGCAAGTTTTGTCTTTCGTTCTCATTGCTTATTCCAATTTTGGCAATTTATCCTTCAGCATTTTCCCACAAGATGCAACTCTTATACTTTTTCTACTTTCCTATCCGATGCCTATGCATCTCGTTGCGTCTCTTTTTAAGAAGCCAAACTCCATTTATCTGTATGCTAGTTATCTCTGTTTTAAGTTATTTTGACATTTATGTCAGTTAGTGTAGCCCATGCAAATACATGTCTAGTCAAAAATTGAAGGAGCGCACACATTCAACTGCTCTGTTGAAGTGCAATTATCAAACTCCGGGTGGCTTTAAGTTGGATTATCACTGGTTAAAGATTGGCTCCTACACATTGCCTGTTATTATCCTTTCTCTGTCTATTATTATGCATATGCTTAGGCTACTATAGTGATGTGAGCATACTGTATGCTATCCTGGCGAATTAAAAAGTTATCTGATTTTTCTTTTCATTTTCAGTTAAATGCTGCAGAATTTTCATGTCCATTTTGGTTTTCTCCGGCTTCCGTGTCATTGCTGCATAAAGTACTTGATCCCAATCCAGAAACTGTGAGTATGGAAATTGTTTCTTATCTCAACATTTACAGGTCATGAAATCCTTAGTTTGCTTCTTCATTAATTACTCTTTTCATGTAGACCTAAACAATTTATACATAGTTACAGATTTCACACACAACTAAAGCAGGAGACATTTCTGACTATATTTAACTGTCCTTAACCCAAGTGGAAGTGGACAAGTTAACCAAAGATCGTCATATATTGTTGGTGAAAGGTTTTGAGATGGACTGAAAAGGAACTAGGCATTCCTCTCAGGCTGAGTTAACAAAAGTGGGTTGTGTCTAGAAATATGAGCAAAATCAGATCAATAAATCTATAGATACTCTCTCGGTTTGTGGAATTAATGATTAACCTATTATTAGGAATTTTAGTGTAATATTTCAATTTTTTGCAATGTGTAGGAAAACGGAAAAGAAAGAAAAATATCATTCTACTAATGGTTAATTTCCTCGTTTAATTCTTTGCTGAAAATTTTGCAATATGCCACATGGCACTTGGTGAATGGTGATTTAGGTATATTCGACATGAATTATCTAAGCCAGAAAGTATATGCAATAATTTGGATTGCACATACAACTTCTAGTACATATCAATCTATTAGGTCCTGTTATATGAACATTTCTTCTGATACTCGTGAATTACATTATATGTACAGGTGTCATAAAAAGCATTAGAACCCTTTATTTATCAATACTTTTTCACTTGTCTTTTCATTCATTTGCTGGCATTCCTTTTTACCTGTAGGACATAAAAGGCATTGTATGTTTGATGATATTCCATTTCTGATTAGATCTCTTATGCAGAGAATTAAGATTGAAGGGATCAAAAAGGACCCATGGTTCCAGAAGAGTTATGTGCCTGTAATACCTAAAGAAGTTGAAGAAGTGAATCTGGATGATGTTCGTGCTGTTTTTGATGACATTGAGGTTTGATCCTTGTTTCAGATTTTATTTTTGTTGTATTCACAAGGATAATAGCTGACAAGAGAACAAATAAGATTTTTAAGTAAAAGATTTGAGAGCTTCGGTCTTGATTCACCATTTTATTTTTTATATCAATTTGCATAGTTATTCGAGAATCGATGGCCTAGTTTATTGGAATTTTTACTCTAGTCATCGAAAGATAAAAAGAGGTTATCCTTTGATGGTCAGTTCAGCAACTCTCTTTAAAATGTATTGCTGTTGTTCTTTGAAATTATACAGGACACGTATGTAAATGAAGAATCTGGGAAACATGACACTGGCCCTCTGATAATGAATGCATTTGAGATGATTACGTTGTCTCAAGGGTTAAATCTATCAGCCTTGTTTGACAGGCATCAGGTACGGAGATTTATTTTGTACTGTGACAAATAAGAACTGAATCGAAGAACTATCAATTTTTTTGTCCTGGGTTACCCAAGGATCAGAGGCACTTGCGTATGAATATTGTTGTAATATACTCTTGTTTGCTGAAGTTCAGAGTCTAATCGGCTATGAATTTCTGTTAATCCAAATGCTCTCTACAATGAGCTCTACTTCTTTTGTAAGTTAGAAAATGCCGGTACTTCTTGAGCCATCCATTACCCCTTTCTTGTAATAATTTACCTTTGGGGTAATCTCTATTTATCTCTGTCTTCTTGTTTTGCACTTTGGCTAAGTTCAAAAAGAAATAATTTTTGTATTGGTCGAAGTTGGAAATATTTACATGTACTAAGAGTAAGGTAAGAGTTACTTCCAAAACAAGTAGTTTTTTTTTTTTATTTAAAATTAAATAAGTAGTAATATTCAGACATGTTTGGTAACAAAAAATCACTTATAATTAACTTTTACTTCATTATAAAACTTAGCCAAGCATGCTCATGCCTCATTGGGGTTGGTAAGTCTGGCTTGCACACTGACACACGCACTCAAAACACATGTAAATTGCAGTGAAATTTGGCTCGCTCTAATAATTTGCCATTTAAGTGGTAGACCCTAGGCACTTGTGGAGTTGATATTAGCCTTGAAACTCATTTGAACAAGGGTTCTCAATTTTGGATATTGCACCAAGATTGATGTAGAGCATGTCCTTATTTTAACTTCTTAGAGCATGTCTCCTTATTTTAACTTCTTGGATAATGTTTTTGTTCTTTTAACAGTACACCAGTTAACTTGTTCAGTAACTTCTTGGTAGCTGGATTAAAATCTCTACCTCTTTACAGGATTATGTGAAGCGCCAAACTCGTTTTGTTTCCCGCCAACCTGCAAAAGTCATCATTTCAACAATTGAGGCAGCTTCTGAATCAATGGGGCTCAAGGTTCACACACGTAACTACAAGGTCTACTTTCCGAACTTTCGTATTATTTGTATCTTACCTGCACTGTCTCCCTTAAATTCTGATGATGAGATGGTTAGAAACTAGACAATAAAGTGTTTCTTATCCTCTTATATAATTATCTTTTATTGGTCAAATCTAGAGACC
>CAIGRH010097587.1:0-14776 GCA_903798295.1 Fraxinus nigra
CAATTGTGAAATATTGAAGAGTGGAAAAGTCAAAGTTGAATTTGCCTCCTTTGACTTGGCTAATTTTAAAAGAACCCCCGAAAGGGACAGTGGTCTATGTTGTTTCATGCTTTGATTTTGGTGGCAATGCTAACAATTTAACGCGAGGCGGAGAACAAGAATAAGGGCGAATTACACATATGCACACTGACCGTTTGGGTTTTCAATTTGATGATAGATACACATAAGCACACAAAAAGAAGAGATAGGATATCATCAATTGAAAATTATTCTATTGTAATGTATAAATTCAAGCTTATACGCACGAGACAGAACAGACAATAGGCAAAAATCAATAATTTTGTTTAAATGATTCTAATCTTAGCATGTGCCGCTCTGATACCAATTGTTGATTATTTCATAGTAATCATGTTAAGAACAAGAATCACATAATTGATTGATAGTCTGAAAATTATACATGCGGAAGATATTATTATGTATGAATATTACTAGTTAGATCTTCCTTTCCTTGCTCCTCAATATAATCAGCCGTCAATGGGGGCAAGCCAATACAATCCAAAGAGGAGAGGGGACGCCAATACATAGAAAATCATAAAAATCGGTCCATCACTGACTCTAACCCTAATTAGGATTTATATAATTCTGATCCACGTACTTAAAATTACCACATTATAATAATAAAACTCGTAAGGTGTACAACGGCCCAAGTAATCACTAACATATTAGGCCTAATCACAGTATTATTGCAAACTATACATCTAACCCGTAAAAATCGCAATCAAATGGAAGCCCACATAATAGAATTATTCCAACAGGGTAGTAAGTTGGTGGAGTTAAGGTGGCTTGGGATCGTATTTGCCTTCCTAAGGAGGAGGAAGGTTTGGGTTTTAGGAGATTGGAAGAGTGGAATAAGGCCGCCAATTTGAAGCATTTGTGGTTCCTAAAAACTGATTCATACAATTCCATTTGGTCATTTTGGGTACGTAGCTATTTGATGAAGGACAAAAACTTTTGGTCTCCTAAGTGTCCCAAGGACTGCTAATGGAGTTGGAGGAAATTACTTAAGCTTCGTGATCTTGCAAGTCATAAGTTGAGATATAGAGTTGGCAATGGACAGAAGATACCCCTTTGGCATGATTTTTGGCACCCTCTTGGTCCTCTTTTCGAGAGATTTGGGGAACGATTGATTTACAATGCAGGTTTTCCGAAGGATGCTAAGTTGGCTACTATTATTGATGATAATTTGTGGAAATGGCCAGTTGCACAATCAATTGTTGGATAGAAGTAATTCACAATACTCTTTCTTCCCTTCAACCAAATGGCCAAAGGGAGGATATCTTGCACTGTGTGGATGCTTCTAATGGTTTATTTACCATTCAGCGAGCTTGGGAGCCTTTTCGTTCTCGTGGCATGGTGGTGTCTTGGGATAATTTGGTTTGGCACTCTAAAGCTATACCGAGGCATGCTTTCCTTCTATGGCTTGTTCTCCGGTGAGGTTTATATACTCAAATCATATTATTTTCTTTTGGAATGATTCAAGAAATTAAACGTGTTCTTTGTAAGGCTAGGAGTGAAGACCTTGATAATTTGTTCTATGGCTGTGATTTCTCGAAGCATATTTGGCATTTGTTATGTTCCAAGTGTAACCTACCTCGGTAGCCTCGAAGGTGGTGGGAATGGTAGGTTGTTTGACTTCTCTTTTTGGCTCAATGTCGCTTTTAAGTTTTTTTAGTGAAAGGCTTGTTTGATGCAGCAGTGTATGAGATTTGGAGAGAGAAACACTAGAATCTATAAAGCCACTTATGAGCATGCTTGCAATGTGATTATAGATATCTTTTTTTCATTTTGTTCTCAACTTAATCTTTGTTGGGGAGTGGATCCATCTCAAGAGAATAGATGGATTCAATGCTCGTGGGCTTGTCAGAAGACATTTTCTAAGTTGGTATTTTTCTTAGGGTTGGACTCTTGAATCAAACCGGACTGAACCGAACCCGAACCGAACCGAGTCGAGCGATTCTTCATAAGTTAAATACGCGAATGGGTATTTGAATTGAAAATGAATGGGGTTGGTTCGACTCTTGGTTTTAGACCAATAACCGAATCTAAATAATTTTTTAAATTTTTTATATTGAATTAATTAAATTATTTTAATTATTTCTAAACAAATTAACTAATTTAGTGATTAATGCTCCAACTCCAAGCCAAATCCATGCCTAGCTAGCCCAGCCCAATTTCTAAATTCATTTTTTTAAAAAAGTTTTTTGACCCAATTATTAATTTCATTGTTAGCCAAAGTCTAGACTTTTTAAAGTTTTTATCCTTCCCTTTCCAATTACATAATTTCATTCGATAAACACGGGTCCACTAACCAAATTATTTGATAAATTGAAAATCTACATCTACATGTCCAAATCAAAGCCTCTGACTATCGAGTCTGACTTCCCCTCTCCAACTGCCCATCGAAGTTACGAATAAACTTGTCATTAGTTGTATTTCTATAGTGTTGCTGTAAATGTTAAAAAAGTTAATTATAGTACGGAACCGAACAAAATCGAACCGAACCCGAACGGTTCCATAATTATATTTGGACCCGACACTTCCATTTATTAAATACCCGAAAATTTAGGTTCGGTTCGATTCTCTTCAGAATTGAACCGAACTGAACCATGTCCACCCTGGATAAAACTCTCTTAAAATTTTCTCAATTTTTTCAAAAGATTCTTTTGAAGAAATGTCAGAATAAGAATTACTATCTATTCCGGGTTTATTTTGGACATTAGCCTTTTTGTCTTTGGTGTCTTTCAAATTTAATGAAGCAAGTTTTTGAATGAAAAACTTTTTAAGTAAATCATCCTCAGGAGTTTTTTAATTCATACCCACATACATCGTCATGGGTTGAAAACTAGATTGGTAAATATGCATGTCGTGAACAGAACTCAAAGATATTCAAAATCTCGCTGGAAGGGTAACAACCGTGACCAGACTTCATCTCATGAGCCATTGATAAATGCTCTCCTTTCTTTCAAGTATTAAAAGGATGTAAAAAATTTGAGTGGACAGAAGAATGTGAACATGCTTTGGAGAAGCTAGAGATTGTGAGAGCTCGTATTTTATCAGAGTTAGCCTCAATACCCCGTTGGTTTACCATGAAACTTAGATTTTTTTTAACATAACTCCGAATGCACACTTAAGTGGATTGAGATTTTTTCGGACACTAAAGTGGACAGATTTTATTAGTGCTAAGTGGATGATATTTTATTAGGGTTAAGTGGATAGAGATTTTTTAACACACATGTTTTTCAAAGAATATGGAATGTTCTTACTAGACGTTTCAAATGATTTTTGGCTTGAAAACTTTTGTTGAGCATATCATCAATATGTATTTTCCATTGTTTTTGCCTATATAATCTGTAAACATTTTATTGGCTTGTCTTTGCTGTTACCGCAACAATTTTATATTGAAGGCCATTATCTTAAAGTAATATGACCTTGATCAGTATAAAGGCAGTATAGGAATCTGATTATATTCGAAATCGTATCCATGAAACTTTTTGTGTCCTTCTATAGCATCCACTAGTTGATCAATAATAGAGAGCAGTAAACTATTTAGGACATGCTTTGTTTAGATCTCTAAAATCTTGACCACTTCCCATTACTATTTGGAACTTGAACTGGATTACGACCCACAATAAAATCGTTTTTCAATAATTTATTAACTTCGCTTTTTAAAGTTTCATATTTTAAGCACTCATTGACCACCTCTTTGCATTTTAGTCTTGCTTTGGGATTGATTCCTAACACATGGTGTTGACATCATTTTTTGACCCATGTCAACACATGGCATGCAACTTTCGGTCAACCTTCAAGCATATCAGCTTGTTTCTAGGCGAACACATCGATGTTCGCACTTAGGAAGTCTTTTAGTATGCTTTTCATAGGTTCTACCAAATCTTTGCCAACTTTCAAACCTTAGTTGATTCCTTCTCGTTGGTGAGAAAGCTTTTTAGGTCTTCAACCACTACAACTTCAAATATGTAATTAGTAATGCGAGATCGATTGAGTCATCAACTTCAAATTTCTCTTCCATAGGATTACTTACTTCAACCATCGCTATCATATTGGCCATAAGGGTCAGCAAGGTTAACTCTCTTAGAGTACTAAGGTAGCATCCTTGCACGACCCCTAATCACACTTTATACAAGCTTCTCTAACGTAAGTTCGAAATTTTATGCATAATTGACGAATAGATATTACTCTATTTATGTATTTTAGATTAGGTCTTCCTATGATCCCATCTAATTAGATCTACTATTGATGATGAGAAAATTCATATATCCTTGGTATACTCGTGGTTCCTTGCCTAGTTTCACCGTTAGAGTAATTTGTCTACTCAAGACTTGACCATCTCTAGTGAAATCGAGAGGATCTGTAGTAGGGTCCAAGGATCAAAGTTTGCATTTGATCAAATGCCTCCCCAAATAGAATATTTGTCAAACTTTGGCTATCCACAAGCAAGTGATTAAAGCCTTAATAGGTGGTTATTGTTCGTATAATCAAAGCGTCACAATGAGGATAGATGATTTCGTTCTTAATATCAATAAACTTAGTTAAAGGAGATTTAGGTTTTATATTACCTTGAATTTAGAGATGTACTACCCTGTAGATGCATGCTACGTCTTATTGTACCAAAACTCAGCTGAGGAAGGTAGGTAGGTACAAAACATCGTAGGTACTGCTCCAAACAACGGTTGGAGAAGATTGATTGCTGATTTGCAGATGATACGTGGAGTTGAGTTGCAGCTTGGTGCAAGACATTTTGAAGAAATCTTGCTAGAATTCGCTTATAAAGATGAGATCACGGTCACTAGTGATGGATTTGGGTAGACCATGGAGTTTGATGATCCCTTCAACGAACTTCTCAACCACTGTTTTAGCAGTAAAAGGGTGGGTTAAAGGAAGAAAATGTGCAAACTTACTTAACATGTCGGCTACTACTAGAATAGTGTGCTTTCTGTGAGAGGTTGGCAGCCCCTCAATGAAATTCAAGGTGATATCATCCCATACTTATCATGGCAGGCAAAGGTTGTAAAAGCCACGCTTGAGCTATAGTATCAGATTTAATTCGTTGACACACTTCACAACGCTTGACATATTCCTGAACCGATTTATACATAGTGGGCCAATTTTTTGAACATTCGTAGAATTCTAAAGTGTCCTCCTATCTTTGCATTATGCACCGCGTGCAATAGATTTGCCCATAGAGTTGGGTTATAAGGAATCACCACTCTGCCCTTAAATAGAAGCAACCGATTACGCCAAGTGTATGGACCTTCGAGTTGGTCATTTGCTAAGTGTGCCATATTTTGGATATAAGTGTCATCTATTGAAGCCTATTTGATCTCCTCCCACACATCCACTACTGGGAGAAAAATATGATGGAGAACTAGGTTGTCAGGCTTGAGTGATACAGCTGCGAAATTTTCACGCCTTGCAGTAGATGATTTCATAATTGTAACACAATAACTTGGCTACCCACTTTAGTTGCTGAAGAGTGGCTACTCGTTGGTCCAAGAAATACTTTAGACTGCTGCGTTGATCAGTTTGGATGAGAAATTTTCTTTCTAGTAAATAAGGTCGCCACAAGTGCATTGCCTCTACAATCGCTACCATTTCCTTAGTGTATGTAGACCAAGATTTTTTTGAACCCAAGTGCCCGACTCATAAATGCAATAGGCTTACCTTGTTGTGACAACACTGCACCGATTCCCTCTCTGGATGCGTATGTTTCCATGGTGAAGGATTCATTGTAGTTGGGCATCATTATGGTGGGTGTGAAAGTCATGGCTTGATTGAGAGCAATAAAGGCTGCCTCAGCATCATCTTGCCATCCAAATTTGCCCTTTTTAAGAAGATTAGTGAGAGGCCGAGCTGTAATGCCATAATTATGGACAAACTTCTTGTAATACCTTGTCAAGCCTAAAAAACCACGTAATTCAGAAATATTAGCAGGTTGTTGCCATGATACCATGGCTGCAATTTTGGTATTGTTGACCTTCACTCCCTGATGCGTGATAATGTGTCCCAGATATTCCAACTCTTGTTGGCCAAAAGCGCACTTGCTTGAATAATCAAGAACTGATGTCGTAAAATATCTAAAGTTTGTTCACATGTGTCCAATGATCATCCCAAGTGGGACTATAGACCATAAGATATCATCAAAGAAAACCAAAATGAACTTCCGGAGATTGGGGCGAAATGTAGAGTTCACGATGGCTTGAAAAGTTGAGGGTGCATTACATAGGCCCAAAGGCACAACTAAATATTCGTAATGTTTATGAGTGCGAAAAGGCAGTTTTAGGAATATCAAGGGGATTTACTCTTGATGATATCCAGCCCTCAGATCAAGTTTGGTAAAGTGGAGACACCATAAAATTCATCCAACATGTCGTCCACTTAAAGAATAGGAAAGTGGTCCTTGATTGTGGCGGTATTGAGTGCACGATAATCTGTGTAGAATCGCCAATTTTCATCCTTTTTTTAACTAGAAGCACTGGTGATAAAAATGGACTGGTGCTAGGACGAATGAGCCCTGAATCAAGCATATCTTGGACTTGCTTCTCGATCTTAGTGTTCTAATAATGTGTATACCTTTATGGTTGAAAAGGGTTCGGTACCTTCCGGGGGAAGAATGCAATGCTCAAACTCTCGAACAGGTGGCAAACTTTAGGGCTCCTTAAACACGTGTATGTATTTCTCCAAAATCTGTTCTATGTCAGGCTATATGATTCCTTGTGGCCTAGCTTTATGTAGCTTGGAGGCACATAGCAAATAATGCATGTCCTTAATGGAATTCCTTGAATGATGCGGCTTGGATGGCTTGAGTATCAATCCATTGCAATCTTTTGACCCGATTCTCCCAAACAAAGCCCATGGTTAATTGTTTCCAATTGTAAACCACATAACCTAAGCCATAAGGGGAGCAAGTTGGGGGTGAGTAAAAATTTAGTTCCTTGTATATCTCCCAACACCTTTTCAAACAGCCATTGGCATTGTAGTGTTTCACCATTGGCTATTCTAACAGTAAAAGACTTGGTTGGTACTACCGACGAATGAAGTAAGCTCGCCACATGGTTGCTGATGAAATTGTGGGTTGACCCGCTGTCGATCGTACCACAACTTCATAAAGACCAACCTTGGTTGTCACACGCATGGTTCTAGGTGATGTCCATTCTGTTACAGTATGTAATGTGATCTCGAGCTCTGGTAGCTCTCCTTGGTCATCATCGTATGGCTGCTGCTATGTGACGTCCTCAAACACATTATTACTGGTTCTAGTGAGCCCCTCCAAGAGTAATAGTTGCGGTCTTTGGCACCTATGTACTGCAGTGAAGCGCTCATTACAGTTGAAGTTCGGTCCTTGAGCCATTCATCTTTGTATCTCGTCCCATGTCAGTCGTTTGATTTGTGCTGCAAGTAAAGTCGGTATTGTACGAATAATAGGTGGAAGAGCTAACGGAGCTCGAACAGGGGTGGTCGCATGAACTTCCTCTGTTATGGCATTCTTTAGTGTCTAGGGTTTGAATATAAGAATTCCATCTACAATCTTATTCTTTAAGCAACCCATGAATGTCCCAACTAACACCTTTTGAGTCCACCCTTGAACTCGATTCCCGAGTCTTTCAAATTCTCATTGATAATCCCTCAAGACTTGCCTGACTTGGGAGAGAGATTCGTCAAAGTCTTCACAGTTTGGAGGTCCAAAACGAGCCTAGAGTTCATCTTTAAAGTCCTCCCAAGTCTTGGAATGCCCTACGAATCCATTGCCGCCATTAGTTGGCTTTCCCTTTGAGATGAAAGGATGCCAAAGGAACCTTCCGACCATCGGTGGTACCTTGGAATTCGAAGAACTGGTTTACGTAGTTGAACAATTTAGTTAGGTCATTCCATGATAATCGAGGCAAATCGAGCTTAACCATTTAGGAAGAGAAGGTCTCACCCACTGTCGTTGTCTTCTCTATTGAAATGGATGTGCCCTTCACGTTCAACATTATTGTGGCTTAAGGACTCCTTGTTTGACAACAATACTGTAGACAACCTGTTGACGAACCATATAAAGTATTATGTTGGTCAAGCCAAGTTCCATTTGGTCCAAGCCATCCTGTACTCCTTCATGTCTCGTCTCCAAAGCTTCAATTCTTTCTTTGTTTGTTGTCATAAACCTGGCTCTAATACCAATGATAGGTCCCAATCAAGAGCTCAGCAAGCAACGTAAATTTTTTCGGAATATTCTCTTTGGTGAGAATGAAAAATCCACAAGTATTCTGTATAAAAATTGTTCAATGCTTTTATTGATGTTTCCAGCTTCATAAATAGGCAAAAGCCTAACAAACAATACCAAAAATAAAGCTCTCTATCTTAACTAAGCAATTAACAGAAAACATATAAAGTGCAACAAAATGGAAGTTAAATGCTAATTATTCTCCAGCACTTCCAATAGCTAGTAGACTTAGTCGTGCTCCAAATACTTGGGATTTGGTCTTGGGTTCTTCTTCGAGAGACCCCTTTTATCAGATTTTGTGTCCAATACCTTCAGAGATGCTTGTTACTGCAACAGATTGCCTATTCCTAATGCTCATAAGCTTGTATACTGTGAGTATACACTATTAACTATTTGCTCTATTACCGACAATTGTTTGCTTATTTTTAGGTTGCATTGTTTGCCGTTACTGTTCTATTTTTCCCCCTTCGTGGGGGTTTTCATCAACAAAAGGTGAAAAAATCCTTTTGTTTTTGTCCTTAATATTTCTAAGTGTGTATACTTTCTTACATAGGCAAACATTTAGGGATGACAAAAAAATCTGACAAGCCCAATACCCCCGTGGGGCCCTGCGTCAACGGGGCGAGGATTACTCACTTAATCGGGTATTCAGGATGTGAACATGGCAATGAATTTTGCCACGGGGCGAGGACGGGTAACAAGTGCCCTGCCCTGTCCCGCCCCGTTTATTTTTTTTCATTTTTTTTAGAGTTCAATACTTTAAATGGAAATTTTCATTAGTTTTAATAGGAAATGGGAACTAAAATTATTTGTCTCAACCTAATGAATGTGGGAAATAAAATATATTATCGAAACTTTTAAAAAAAAAATTAAATGGGGTTAGTAAATGGGGCAAGGGCCCCGCCCCGCCTTAAACGGGTAACAAAAGCGGGGAAGCGTTGCCATCCCTACAAACATTCATATTTATGTACTTTTGGTAATTATAGGGGGTGTTGGGCACATTGGGTTAGACCATACCAGGAATTAAGTATAAAATTGGAGAGATAGTACTAAGTAGACACTATTGGGATGGATTAAGGTGCATAGTACTCATAAAATTTTCATTCGAGAATGCTATACACATTGTCTTTCTCACCCTTCTTATCCGGCCTAAACCTATCTACTCCCCGTTTTTTATTATTCCATTAGTTTTAAGAGCAAATAACATCATTTTGAATAGAAAAACTAAATAATACTATCTTCCTAAATCTATACATTAACATCTAGATAATTCCATCCATTCTAATTTTATACTTAGGCTATGTTTGAAAATCATTTTTGTTAAAAATGAGTTTTGTAATAGTGATTTTTGGAGAACGTGTGATTAAAAAGTAGTAAAATGTTTAAGGTTTACGTATATTTGTTGGATGAATGTGAGGTTGAAAATGAGTTTTTTTATAATGGGCTGAAATAGATGCAAACTGTCTAATCCAGTGTGCCAAACACACCTGAGACCCTAGTTTCACATTGGAATAAGAATTATTTGAAGTCATATTTTGTCGAATCATGCTATATAGGAACATGATTATTTAACAGAATTTGTACATGAAGACAAACAATTCTGTACTTGAAGAATTATTATATTTTGTCTGTATAGGAAAATTGGTAAACCATGTCTAGCTGTGACATCAGTTGTAACTGTTCTCTCTACTTTTTTATTATTCTATTTTAGCTTTCACATAAATCAGCGTGTTTAGCATATCACATAATTGTTCCTTACCATCATTTTCGATTGTTTATATCTCATAAATTGTTAATGATTCAAAAACTTTTGCAATTGACTTTAGTTCAAATTGTCATTTTCATAGTGACAAAGATATTATGATAAATTAAGTGGGTCAATAATCTGGAGTGGAATGCAGATAAAGAGTAGATTGCGTGAATCTCAATGATTTTGAAGCCTGTAACAGATATGCATTGAAAACATGGGCCTTGTTTGTAAGTTCAATTGCTTTATCTTTGATCTGAATATATCACAAGGATAATACTAACAACTTATCAAACTAATAATAATTGTAGTACATCCTATTTTCTCCTTCCATGAACTTCTTAGAATTGCATTTCAAGTTATGCATCTAATCATTTGCAGCTGTTTACTTTAATTCTGTGTTTATTACTACTTGCTTTCAGCTAAACCTAGCTGTTTTATTTCTTTATCGATGACTTCTACCTCCTTATACTTCTGTTTCTGTAAGACTAAACTTTGATTACCTGATGACAGAAACACATGTTCACATATGCCCATAAACCTAAATCCTCTATTTCCATTCTTGTCACCCGAAAAGTACCTTTTGAAATCATCCCATGCATTTACTTTCCAAATATCTCCTGCCCTTCAAATTTTTGTAAAGATTTCCAACCGACATTTTATCCGTCCATGTTCACCAATGTATCCCAGTCAAGCTTATGGAACTCAAAATGAGAATTAAAAGATTTCTCTTTTCATATGTTTTGAGAGACAACACATCAAGAATGCTTAAGGAAATGATCTGAAAAGAGGAATTATTGTACAATTTCTTTGCTAAAGTAGTCTTACCAATTTCAGGCATCCCAGTGATGGAAATAATTTGTAGGTGCTTTTCTTCACTCGGTAGGTGCTATTATTAATTAGCACATTTGTCTCTAGTTCTAGTTGGTATGAACACCTCTCAGGAAATATAGCAAACCCTTAAGAGTGTTTTTAACCTCTTTCATCAACATCCATTTCCAACATGAACTCGATTCTCCAAAAATATGAAATATTTTGCATGCAAATAGAAGAGGTGTAACGATAAGATACTTTAATGCATTTCCATTCCAAGATGCAGTTGGTCATAACTACAATATTCTTCCCAATAGTGATGTAATATTCTGTCAACTCATAATCTACGCATCTCAAAACCACCTTTATGAATGAATGAAGTTGTAAGAGGATCTTATCATTGCTGAATCGATGAAGATTTGATGAAAATAGAATAACTTATACTAATAAAAAAACCAACTCTGTAGCCAAAAACAAAAGTTAAGACAATTTTAAATCTTCGGTTCCTTTTGAATGAACCCAAATTAGAGAATGCACCAAAAACGCTTTCTTGGTCTGAACTTGATTTCTTGACTACAGGAATAATCATGCTAATCAAGTTAGTTAATTTTGTCTTGATTAGGGCATCAATTATCCTTATTAAGTTGACAGATAGTCTTGTTTGGGAAACTAGTTGATTAGATGCCTCATCAAAGCAAAGCTCTCTTATCCTATAAGGCCACACACATGAACACAATATATGAAGTGAAAGGGAAACTCAAGAATCCCAAACCAACACTCCGCTAAAATTCTCTCTCAAAATTTACTCTTGTTGACAAAAATAAAAGGAGAGGCGTGTGGTACTATTTTCTGAACATTCTTAAGCAAAGTTATCTGGTGATATTTTTGGCTTGTGAAGTCACCAGAATTCTGATTTACATATACTTGCAGGCAATCCATCAAATTCACTCAAGTTACTCCCCGAAATTGGGTATTTGAATCAAACTTAGATTTTCTTAGTTCGTATTGAAGCTTGAGATTTGGTTCAACCTGTTAAGATTTGGGGTTCCATCTTAAAAGGTCAACATTATTGAGAGGAGTAGCACAAACTCTTATAAATTGATCTATATTTTTATCTTTATTCGATGTTGGATTCTAACATGCCCTCGCAAAATAGTGGCTCGTTTGAGTAGACCAATCTTGAAATTCGTGTACTCAATTTTTTGAATCTTAGTCGAATCGAATCGCTTATTGAAGTTTAACGGGCTCTGATATCATGTTAAGATTTGAGGTTTCATCTTAAAAGGTCAACCTTATCAAAAGGAGTAGCTCAAACTCTTTATAAATTGGTCTATGTTTTTATCTTCATTCAATGTGGAATTCTATCCCTTAACACAACATCTGCGTCTCTTAAGCTCGCTGAAAGTTTGATCATTGATATACTGAACAGATAGGCTGAATTATAGAATTAAATTAAGCCTCTCTTTGACAACCTTCAAAAACTGTTTTTTCTACATACTCATTTTCAACTACACGTNTGTTTTTTCTACATACTCATTTTCAACTACACGTTCACACAATAAAATATTCTTCACCTAAACTCAAAAATATTTCCATTTTTTAGCTATAAATTTTCATAAAAATCATTATTCAAAACATTGTTTTTCCTAAATAATGGTTGTCAAACATGGCTAAGCAAAAGATGGACGGTTGAGACAATTTTCAGCTAGGAATAAGTGTAACAACTCGGCCCCTATACTCAAACTGTTATGTATTGTCCGTTTTGGGAGGATGTTTTCCCTCTCACCTCCTCACGGCTTTCCATCATGTCCCCCAAGATTCGAATTCAAGACATCTGTCTAATGAGAGATTTAAGTTGAATCCTGGAATCAATTGGACAAGTTGTGATACTCAAGTCATAAAATTCGAGGGCCATAAAAACATATCAAAATAACAAAGAGAATGTTTAAAAAGATACTTAATTAAACTTTATTCTATGAATTCAAATTAAGAAAATTCACATAATAATATGTTTTAAAAAATTAACTTATTCAAAAATACTCATAATAGAGAAGTTTAATTCTACAAGAAAAGTTGAAGGAAACTATCTAATTTATTTCCTCCACCACGGCCAAGTCCAAATTTAAATCTTCCTGATGCCTAATTACCAGAAAGAGAAAAGTTTAAGGGTGAGAAAATCTCAATAAGCATATACGTGTCATAAATTTCTAATCATATAACTTTGAAAATCTTAGAACTTGCATAAAGGAAACATGAAAACTATACCGAACTTAGGTGGTATGAGTTTTACGTGCGTACATAGTGCTACTAAAACTCCGGTCCGAAACTTAGAACATACATGTGGACCCATAAACATATTTTCCAAAAGTGCAGCATAATAGTACTATATACTTACCGTTGTGAGGGGGAAAATAAAGGCAATCGAAGAAATTGATTTGTTTGATTTCCACTCCTAAGTTTCTCGAATAGCGTGAGTGCTAAATAATTTTGTAGTGTGAAATATGTTTATGTGTAAAAGACGGTTTGTGTGAGAGAGGGAAAGAAATTTCTTGAAAATCATACACATATTTATAATATTGTGATGATGCATGGGATAAGTCTCATAATTCATAAATTTGAATGCATAAATAGAATAATATCCAACAGAATTTGTGATAAAAGTTAAATACTTAAAGATAATCATAATATCCAACAGAATTTGTAATAATGTTGAATACTTCAAAAAATAATCATAATATCGAACAAAATTTATTTATTTGACTTTATCACAAAATCTGAGAGGTTCCATCACTTTTGGATTCAAATATTTGCACTTTAATCCTTAGAATATTAGTCAATAATCAATTAGGTCCCTAAACTATTCTATCCATGTGATAAGGTCCTAAATTCTAATATAATAAATAATTTCGATGTATGATGTGTCACGATCTACCCCTTTAAAATAAATTTGGTCCTCGAAATTTACCTCAATTGTCATCTGCAAAAAGTTGGGAATACTTGGATAGCATTTCCTCTTTGCCTTCCCAAGTGTCCTACTCTACTGAATGTTGTTGCCATAACACTTTAATTAGCAATATTCCATGCTGCGAAGTTTCTATACTTTTTGAGATAGATGCATATTGGTGTTGCTTTGTAACTCAGATATAGCTAAATATCCATCCTTGGGTCATAAAAACATACTTTCTGAGCATTGATACATGAAAGACATCGTGCACCACTGAAAGCTCATGTGGCAAAACTAATTGGTATGCAACATTTTCGATCCGCTTTAAAATTCCAAAAGGACCAATGTATCTTGGTATGAGCTTACTCTTCTTTCCAAAGTGTAACACTCCTTTCATCGATGCAACCTTGAGGAATACCTTGTCACCTACTATAAACTCTAAAACTTTTCTCCTGCTATCTGGTTATAGCCTACACTGTCTGTTCAATTATCTCTAGATTACAAATTTTCGCTATTAGACAGCATCCCAATGAATTGGCGATCAACACTTCCTCCCACACAATACATCATATGGTGCCATGCTAATAGAGGTGTGATAGCTATTGTTATATGCGAACTCAATCAAGGGTAAATGTTTCTCCCAATGCCCCCCAAACTCGAGGATGTGGGTTCAAAGCATATCAATTTTTTAATCATTTGCTCAATCTGTCCATCTGTTTAGGGATGAAAAGTTTTACTAAATTTTAGCTTAGTTCCCATAGCTCGGTGTAAACTTTTCCAGTGAACCTTGAATCTCTATCTGATATGATTTAAACTGGAACATCATGTAGCCTCACTATTTACTTAATACAACTGTACAAAATGATCCATAGAAAATGTCATGCGAACATGTAAGAAATGAGATGCCTTGGTTAATCGGTCAAATCATACGAAAAGAAAAGGGGGATATGAAATATCCATAATAGATCCATCGAATGGACGTCAAGTGGTTGAT
>CAIGRH010097597.1:0-11141 GCA_903798295.1 Fraxinus nigra
ACTAATTCACCATCAATTAGTGAATCGTTACGAGTTCATGAAAGAGAAGAAGATAGAAATACAAACGAACAAACTCGACGTGGAAAAGATGATTATTCCACAAAAAAGAAACCAAGGATGGTGTGGACCACAGAATTGCATGCTAAATTTATGAAAGCCCTCCATAAATTAGGCGAAAGTAAGATTTTAACTTTTTTCTCTTCTTCGAGTTTTCTTTTTCTTTCCATATTAACAATTCATCCCTACAATTTGACGTTTTCTTTCTCAGAAGCAGTACCAACGAAAATAGTTGAACTTATGGACCATCCAGGATTAACTAGAGAAAATGTTGCTAGTCATTTGCAGGTTTGTTTTTCATCTCATTTTACCGATTGCATGGAATATCTATTATAGATAAAAATCTTTTAAGTTTAAATTTGGAATGAGGTTCATGTTAATAAAAACATTGATAATTACTAATTCTTTTTACAGAAACATCGTGATAGCAGAAAACGAGATAAACACGACGCAAGTTCTATGCCTCTGGGTTCGATTTTAAGACTCAACCCCTTGCAAAGGAATCCTTTTTTCGCCGAACAGGGTTACACAATATCTTGCCAACAAGGTCCTTCACTGTTGAACCCGAGTCAATCGCAGTTATTTTCAGCAAACAATCAGATGGACACTCCATACCTAAATGTACAAGAGATACCTCTTGGGACCGTTCCACAGTTGAACAAGTATCCAGGTCTTGGAAGTTTGGGATTCAGAAATCAAAATAGCTTAAAACATTCGAAACAGATGTACATTCCCAGACAACAAGACATCACACTATTCAGTCAAACTAAGAATATTTACGCCTTTGCTGGATTGAGATTGGCAAACAATGGAAAGTCAATCGAGTTTGGCCATCATAAAGTATTCCATTCAGGAACTGTTGAGAGTGACTTTAATGTCCTCGAGCCAGAATCATCAATGAATCAGGACATGATACTAAATCAGTACCCTTCACCGATGATCCACTCCAATTCCCAGCAGCCTTCTCAGATGACAACATTCACGAGTCATATCCAACTGAACACCACTCCAGATCAAAACCCTTCAGCATTGTTCGATTGCATTTCCCAAGAGTCGTCTCTCATAGAAAATTCGCCAAACAACATTCAACAACAAGATACGGAACCAATTTCAAGACCTACAAATGAAAATCCAATAGTACAATACTCATCTCAATTGCCAAGTCCAGCAAATAAAGATGATGTCCGTTGTATTTCAACACCCCGAAATAGCATCTTGCAGCAGCAACCTCCTATGCAATTCTTAGAAAATTTCAAGAATGAAAGTGCTGATCAGTGCCCTTCAGCACTTCTCTTTGATCCAGAAATGGACTGGAATGAAGTATGGACTCCACAATTACCACAAACACCGCAACAAATGAATGATTTTGTCAATAAAGGGAAGATGGACAATACATTACTTCAAGTTAATTTGGACAACTTGGAATTTGGGCAACTTTTTGAAAATGATGAATGAATGATGTAAATAAAAGTAAACCACTCCCACCCCCCAAGTTTTGACAATACTTCAGCATGATGTATAGACGTAGAGTTCATAGTTGCATAAGGAATAACATTAGTTTATAATTGTCAATGAATTTTTTTCTTCTGACTCATTGTCACCTGTAATTTCAGTTTAACGTACAGAGAGTATGAAAATTTAATACACATTCGTTATTCCTTTACTTATCTTGTGGTATACTTGAATGAAGTCATCGTCGCCTAATTTAGAGAGGGTGGTAATTCTGATTTGTTTTCCGCTAGGAAAACCTTTTTTTTTTTTCTTCTAGAAACCAGATCTTGAAACCATAGAATTATATACTGATGGCTATAAGAGATCATCCAACCATAGCTGCTGAAGGAAGAGTGTTAAGAGACAAGGGACATGTTCTATCAGCGTTCCATGATTTCAATGGATGATGCTCAGTATTTGAAGGTAAAATCAGGGACTTAGAATCTGCAACTAACAAGGAGATGGCAAGATGGAAAAGTAAGTGCAAAAAGACTCCCCTTGGTGTCCATTCAGTTCATGCACAATATTGAACTAACCTTTCGGCAAAAAAATTGCAGGCAATCTTTTCACATACTTGGATGGAGGGAAATGCTGTGGCTGATTTGCTAGCAGATGAGGGATATACAAAGAGAGAGAAATGCTATGGCTGATTTGCTACTGGAGACAGGATATACAAAGAGAGAAGAATCAAGATATCATCGCGAACTCAAAGTCACAGGAGAAACTATAAGAGTGTTACAACTAGATAAATGGAATATCTCGCGCTCAAGAGTAAAGTAGGCATCCATTTTTGTTTTGTAAAAAATGCATTCTTTAATTTCATTTGTATTTTTGTTCAGAGATGGGGCGACATGTCTCCTCTTTATAACAATGTTTTCTATCAATATATTAAGGTAGGAAATAATGTCAAATCCTCTCATATTTAGGTGAGACGGCCTAAAAATGCTCGTGTTTTCGAGTGAATTTTGTCGAGAGAAAAAGTTAATGTAGAAATCATTGTCTGAGTATTGAGTTCTTTGTCAAAATTAGAAGGAATTTTTTTGAAATTAAAATTTGATAAAAATAAAAGAATAGGGAAAAAAAAGAAGAAGAAAGTAACCACTTCGGTTTCAACTGGCTGGGAACCATCTCTTCAACAAACTGCAATGCCTTGTCTCTTACAATCTCTTCCGACAACCTTTTCCTTTCCCTATCCTGAAACTTCACAACCCCCGCCTACGCCGAATAGCCGCGTCACGGCCTCCGCCTTCGCCACGAGAACCGCCACCAGCCGCAGCAAAATCTCCAAAACATTCCGACGCATACTAGCGAGTACAACGTCAAATACCAAATTCAAAAGACAAGAAGATGATTACCACTCCACACTCGAAGCCCTTAACTCCAAGGGCCGCTTCCCTCGAAAATCCCTCGGCCAGGTGAAGATATTTTCTCTGAATTGTTTTTTTTTTTTCGATTGGGTTCTTACTAATATTATAGTTATCATTAGAATAAGTTTTTTAAATTTATTTTTTTGGTTGTTTAGCATTATATGTTGAACGCCTCGATAAATGAAGAGCTAACAATGGCCGCCAATGTTAAAGAAGGGGATGTAGTGCTTGAAATTGGGCCAGGAACTGGCTCTTTGACTAATGCACTTGTGAATGCTGGTGCAACTGTTCTTGCAATTGAAAAGGTCTGATCTTGAGTTCTTTAACGTTTTCTTTAACTTCAATTTGGTGTCAATTTGAAAAGGGTGTCTGTGATCCATTGAGTATTTAAAAAGAAATGAAGATTGTAAAACTTATAGTGTCATATTTGAGTCTTTGTAACCAAAGCAACTCGAGAACTCGGTTGGACATATTTATGTAGGTGTGAATTAAATGAATCGTACCATATTAGAAATCAATATGTTCACCCACGGCTACTTGCAAGAAGCATCCAAATTGTTGAAATGACAATGCTTTTGTTTCTTTATTGGATTATTGCGAATTTTCTTTCATTTACGATTCTCTCTCTCTTAACTTGATTTATATTTTTGGTGCATGATTTTTAGGATCCGTACATGGCATCAATTGTGCGAGAACGGTTTGCTGGATTAGACAGGGTGGAGGTAAAATTATTGTTTGTAAAGTATATTTCTTCTCTCTCTCTGAGAATGTGTGTGTTATTTTTTCGAAGTTTTTGCATGAGATATAAACTTAATCATCCATATGAGGCATAACCTGATAAGAATTTGAACATTTATCTTGAAGGGAAGAAATATTGCAAATGTTCATTGAATAAAAGGAAGAAATATGCGCGTGTGATTTTTTGTGTGTCTGTGCGAGGGTGCGTTTTAATCTTTCATTATTAGATTAGTAATGTTTGATTATGTTGTTTGTGAATCTGTTGATGGTATTTGCTTGTAAGGGGAGTAGTAATACCTAGTTTAATATTTTCATTAGCTCCTTTATTGTAATACTCGGATGTTAAGCCATATGTCCTCACTCTTTGTACTTCATTTTGCTTATAAATCTACTGGGTAAGGGATGGTGCCAACCTCCACCTCCTTCTATATTTGGTTAAGATCCTAAAACTCCTACCTAAATATAGATGGATTTTCAATAAAAAATAAATAATACATTGTATGGGATCAAATAAACTATTCCAGTCACAAATAACAAATTCATAAAAGTGCTACCTCTGATTGTAGTTTTATATGTGCCACCTTCCCTTTGCTAAAAAAATAAAAATAAAAATCAAAGTTCATGCTCTATCATGGATTAATATCTGCCTGGGGAGTATGAACAATACCTGCACCTTGATGTACAAAATTTCTCCATAAATCATTTTTATATCCGGCAGAAGTATAATTCCAAATATGTTATTTGTTAGAGGAATTCCTCGTTTATAAACGTTCCATCCAACACCCCCTCCTATTTCCATGACAACATTGATCCCAGTAGTTGGTGTTTGTTTTTTATATATTCAACACACGAGGGCGCATGTTGGGCAATGTATTAACAACCTGTTATTCAGGTTCAGTGCTGCTACATGGAAAATTAAAGTGGCGTGATTTTCTCAATTCTACATTGTAGGTTCTGGAAGGGGATTTTATAAGAAGTCATATACGCTCTCATATGTCCTCAATGTTGGCAAGCAAAATCCCTCCAGATGGAAATACACCCTATGCAAAGGTGAGTTATGAATGTCCACTTGTATGTTAGTCATTTATCATTGAGTTAAGTTTGATATTATACAATAGTCAAAGTTGGGAGAATAGGAGGTGGGTACAGTACCTTCTTCACAATCACACATTTAAATTCTGCCACATTTTACTAAGCATTAACTCCTTTATACTTGTATGGGAAAAATGACTCTTAAAATTGATAACTATAGGAAGAATCTGAGGGTTGTGCTACTCCACCATCTGTATTCAATTAAAGGCTCTGGCAAAATTAGCATTTTAAAAGTTTCTATGTAATTTAGGTAAGGAAAAATATTATTTTAGCCATTTATGGACATTGCAGGAAATTAGTATTTTTATATTAATTACTGGTTTGCAATGTTTCAACATCCTTTGCAACCTAATGTACCTTCTGAACACTCTGACTATACAAAATTCAAATATTTTTGGTTGAAGATTTAAATAACTATTGGTTGCAATGATGCCACTTGTTGTATGGTTGTGATTCCTGATTCTCTTGTTATTTTCTGCTGAAGTGCGCTAATTTCTGTGATGCATTTCCTAAATTAACGTCCAATTACAAATACTTAAAAAACATTGTATCTGTGCTTCCTATCCAAATAGCATGAAATGTGTTCTTTCTTCTGAAAATTTGCTTAGCGTTTTTCATAATAGAAATCCTGGATGATATATTGTATATTTCTTGCAGGTTGTCTCCAATTTACCTTTCAACATAAGTACCGATGTTATAAAACTACTACTTCCCATGGGTGATATTTTCTCGGAAATTGTTCTTTTGCTTCAGGTTTGCAATTCTAGTTAATAGTTTATAGCAGTAGGATTCCAATAACTAGAGATATAGTGCAATGAAAATAATAAGAACTATATGCTGTGTTATGGACGTCCAAACAAATTGATTAATTGCCAGGGATATCACATGGAAGTCACTCAAAAGGGAGGGCAGGGGTGAGTATGGTGGCTTATGTGTCCCAAGTGTGTAATTTACAAAGAAATGGCGACTTATTTATTTTTAACTGGCGCTAGTTTCATATTTAAGGTCATTTTGTTTTCAAATAATGCTACAGAAAGGATTAGCTTCTTGATGGATCCGGAATATATTTTAAGTGGTGATGGGGATGGGGTTTGAGTTATAAATCCATTGAACTGTCCTTTACCTATCAAAAAGAATATAAGGGAAAAAAATTTAATGGATCTTTAGTTGATTGTATAAGAACGTTCCTATGTTCCATTACTTGTAATTTTCTTATCATCTCATGCAGCGATCTTCTCTTTTCAGCGTCTAATTTACCTTCAAATAAGTGCACTTACCACATTCATCCAGCTCTTGACAGGCATGATGATAACTTATCTTTATACTGATTCAATATTTTTCAGGACGAAGCAGCCTTGCGCTTTGTGGATTCTTCATCAAAATCATCCGAGTATCGACCTATTAATATCTTCATCAACTTCTATTCAGGTGATACAGATGTACACTCAGCTTAAAAAGAAGTATTTTAGAGATATTTCATTCAAATCTAAATCACATCATAACTCAGTTTGGGAAAAAATTTGAGTCTCCAAAATATAATTTGTGAAAATGGTAATGATACTGAATCATGAAGGGTTGATGATGAAAATAATTTTTTTCTTGGCCAATTGACCAAGAGGCACCGACCATCTCAATTATGTAGAGAGAATTGATTAAATGATATGTTGATAGTGGGGCCCATATGAAAGAAACAAACTCTTCTCGATGCTAACAATTTACGTATCTAATAATTGTTTATTGGAGGCTTGGCCCGAAGAACCTTGTGCATATCTTCAAGAGAAGATGGAAATGTTCAGCAAGGAAAAAATATGGAACCAAGAAAAAGAAACAGTTTCTGTAAACTGAGAGTTAAACGGAGGTAATGAACTGCAAACCCAGCTGCCAGCCTAGCGTCGTATGCTCAGGGCCATCTCTGTTTTTCTCATTCCCAATTCTTCTCTATTTCCCATCCCTGTACCCTTCTTTCCATTCCCCGGTTGACCCATTCCTTGCTTCTAATTATGTGTTATTTTTATATTCAGTCCTAACACTATTATATAGTTTCATAGTTAGTTGCAAACCCTGATGGAAAGGGTTTTTCATGACTCAGAAGAAGCATACGCAGGGCTTTTAGGGAAATATTATGGTGGATGCTAGAGAAGAAAGAAATCTTTCTTATACAAAATTAATATTATTAATGATCTGTTTCATATAGCAATCACGAGTATGGGATCTAGCCGAATCGGTAATTTCATATTACAAAGCTTGTGTCAAGGTTTTGCTTTATCTTCATGCTTTAGTCATATTATTGCACCTTGACCAACTATGGCAATAACCTTTTTGTGCTTTGGTTTTATATATTAGAATCGCATTCAAAAATATATTCCAGGACGATCTAAATTTGTTTTTGAGAATATTTTATTTTTGCTTATAACCTGTAACATTTTTTTGCCATTTACTCAGATCCTGAATACAAATTTAAGGTTCCAAGAACAAATTTCTTCCCACAACCAAAAGTAAGCTATCAATTTATATTTTTACACAACATCCAGTTCCAACACAGATGCACACTGCATAAAATTTATGCATGTTTATACTATTGTATTTTGCTACAATATATTGTGTTCGTGTTTCTCTTCAGCCTTGTTTATGAGCTTGATGTCACCAAATGCTGTCCTTTCCATTTTTCATTGTGTTTTCTGAACACCAACCTGGTACGTTTGTTCTTTGTCAGGTTGATGCAGCTGTTGTTGCATTCAAGTTGAAGCAAATAACAGATTATCCTCAAGTGTCCACCATCAAAAGCTTCTTCTCAATGGTTTTTACCTATTCCACCATCAAAAGCTTCTTCTCAGTGGTTTTTACCTATTATATTTCTGCTGATATCACTTAATCGACACGTTGTGATGCCAAGTCTGGAAACAGTTTGTATTGATTACTTGAGAACTACCAATTCTTTTGTCTACACCAACACGAACTAAACATGGAAAACAGAATGTCCTTGCTACCTTTTGGCATATTCTTATGAATCAAAACAATTTTTCGTGGATATGATTATATTTGTTTCGTTTTGTCAACTTTTCTGCAATCTGGTTTTAGGTCAATTCTGCATTCAATGGGAAACGTAAGATGTTGAGGAAATCTCTCCAGCATATATGCTCATCCCCTGAGATCGAAGCAGCTCTTTGTAGTGTTGGTCTTCCACCTACTGTAAGTGCCAATTCTCATTTCATCTGCCTGATGGTTCAATTTATCTCTCTATATCTCAATACATCGGATGTTTTTCATATTATCCATTCAGGCAAGACCAGAGGAGCTTACGCTCAAGGATTTTGTGAAATTGCATAATCTGATTGTGAAGACACCTTTTTCTGGATAATTGAGAGTAGATTGTAACAGAGTCCTCGCATAAGCATCAATGACAAGGTGCAGCGGATGTGGGCCTGTGCTGCACCAGTATGGAAGTGAAGACATAATGACCACTTCACCAGGATTGAGCTTTCCATTATGTAAAATGCAGAAACCGCGAATGGGTTTCAAGGTTCCCGAGTGTATGTATCGTATATTCATATGTAATGCTATCAAAATGTTATAGGGACGTGATGTTGGGCTCAATATTCTTCTATCTTGTAGTACTTTATTTTCAATAATTCTTTAATGAATATGGAGTTGTTGCGCTTGTTAATCTAAACTACTTACTGCAAAATAAAGAAACAATAAAATTGGCAACCCAATAACCTAATCAAATGTGCTACGAAATAAATCCCCAAGAAAGTTACTGAAATGTCATTACAATATTTGTGTACAATACAATAGTTTAACGCTATTATTTACAACATTTTGCTGTAAATCTTTCCTTGTACTATTTGCAGTATGAAATTTTAGCCATGAAACTGATAAATAAGATTAAGAGATCTCAACTTGGTCCCATGAGGATCAAGATTCGCAGCCACAGTGCCACCCATCACATCCCCATTGTCATTGCTCTGGCGCTGCTCTGCTGAAGGCGAAAGTTGCCTCTTGGGCCTCTTGTTCTGAATAAAACACTCCCTCATCTTCTCCTCAACCTTATCAATAGCAGCAGCACTGGTGGTAGCCTTTGAATCCTGTTCAGCATCTTCATCGCCCATTTGCATGGGGTCACCACCAGTGTCACCGTTGTCATCACGGCCACCACCCAGGGCGGAGGGTACTGAGTTTTCCGGTGGCGGTTGTAAGGCTGGTGGATAGGGGTGGTGGCCGGAGAGGAAAAGTGAGAGGTGGCGGTGGGTAGAGTGGAGAGTGGTGTATATTTGGAGGATTTGATGAGGGTTTGTTGTGGTCGAAAGTTGTTTCGCCATTAAGGTTGCTTGCTCTAGTGCTGCTACTAGATCTTCTCCTGATGCTGCCGCCATTTCTGTCTCCATCTCCATTATCTTTCCCGTGTGTTTTGTGGGTACGTACTGGGTAGCTTCAGATTCTTCGATTTGGGGACTTCGAGGTATTCTCCACGAGGACGTTTATGTAATAATCTGCGTACTTTGTACTTTGTAGCCCATTAGCCGTAGGATTTGCAGAGATTCGGCCACCATGGACAGAATTTAGTCCAATAGACTTATGATTTCTGGCCTGTTATTGAGGGTATGTTTGAGGTTGATTTTTTTATAATAGATTTTGTGACAACGAGACATTTTTAGAAAAAATGTGTCCTTAAAAAGGTAGGAAAGGTGTCTGTAAGCAAAATTATTTTATTGAGAAAATACGAAGTTCAAAATAATTTTTAGAAAAAATAAATTTTAAAGAATTTATACAAAACAGATCTCCTAAACATTTATGATTATGCATCCATTATTTCGATAAAGCACTCTCGGATAACATGGAATATCTAATTTTTCTAGTTAGAACCTCCATGGTAATATTCAAGTTACATTCTCTGGTTGAAATACGAGAAAACTCCATACTCTTGATAGAAATAGAGTTGCGAAAATGATATTCCGAGACTCGAGCTTCAGATTAATATTACGAGAAAAAGGTGCAGTACAAAAACTATACATACAAACACGGACTGTAACATTTACAGAAGCATTCAGGAGCTGATCATACAAGAAATTAACAAATCCTGGATATAATCTAAGCTTTTAACATCCGGAGATAGTCATCAATTATGGACATGGCCGATGAACGGTAACCAGAACCAAACAAGTTATAATGATTCAAGTAGTGATACAGCAAATAAAGATCTCTCCTTTCCTCAAAACCAGGTTGTTTGGGCATAACCTGATAAAAGAGCACAAAAACACAAGGGGCGACCAAGAATCAGAAGTGAAGATAAAAAATGCAATTCATAGGAGATATTCTTTTTGGATAGGCCCTGGTGCATGAGAAACTTTGGATATGGAGTTCCAGATGGCAAACTGAACTAATCGGTTAGTTTGTTCGGCAAACTATGGCCAATTTTGAGTTCTAAAATTCTTTACAACAAGAAATTGAACTTTGCTTTTAATAAATTTGGAGTCAATTACATAAATCATTTTTCGCCACTCGATTCAATTTATTGCTAAATCTACTGAAATCGAATGTGATTACATCTATAGAAGGTACAATAGATCGCCTTAATTTTGGTCTATCCCTCCTTTTCTTGACTTGTTCTAGCAAGATCATGTCACTCTTGCAAACGTGATGTTTTCGCATGTAGGATTTGATCAAAATGACGACAATTTAAACCTATCATGCTGGGGTCAACCAATTTCAAGCTAACATCACCAATATAATGTTGTACTTCAATTTATTCACTCACCCAAAGAAATCAATTTCTTTTGTATCCAGTTATAGACCAACCTCGAATTTTTCCGTGCAGAAATTAATCTCTTAGAATACTAATTTTGCAGAGAGCATGTAGGTTGGATCATGGACCAACTAAAGACATCTGAGATTACATATTCTATAGGCCAGGTCATCTCTTGGATAACGAGTAGGCATTTATTCAATCTAGGAATGCTTTATTCGAATACCACTTATTCACTTTTTAAAACTAAAATAATTATAACAATAATGCAAAAAAAATTCCAGCAGTCATGGCAATGCAAGAGGTGCATGGAGAAGTTAGTAAGTCGAGATACCTCAAAGTATGCATTGTAAAAAGATCCTCCAAATCCAGCACACCAAGACATTCCAAACTCTGCCTCATTATGTCCATCTGCATTAGATAAAAGACCTAGTATTCAACACAAGCTTATTAAGAAATAAATGCCTGCATAATACATTTTCTTCCATGCTTTTTTTTTTTTTTTAATTAAAGGAGGGCAGGATCTCCGAGATTTTATTAATTTGCCTTCACTTGTAGCGGAGGAATACCGTGTTTACAAATGATATCAATAAAATCAATATATGATGAAGTACTACTTCCCTTACAGTGAAAGTAAAGAATTATAGGAAAGC
>CAIGRH010097618.1:0-12972 GCA_903798295.1 Fraxinus nigra
ACACACACACACACACAAAATTGCAGGCTAATGCTACGACTCCAAATAATTCAAGTAAAAAACTACAGCTGAATAGGTTATGTATTCGAATCAGAAGAGAACTCAATATTGACAGGCTGACAGCTCCAATCTGTAAATTGACATTCAAATTAAAATCTACAAGAATTAGTATATGGAAAAGGGGATACAATACCATTAATCGTTTACTTCAAATCTTCAACATTCTAATTTGCTAATTCCATGTTAATACTACTTCAAGACATTCTATTCTTAAGGAATTGAATCTTCCCTAAATAAGAAGCAGATATTTCTAATCTTTTGGGAGAATTATTAGTGTTCAAGTAACAAAATTGATTATTGAACGGTCATATTCTTTAACAGAGTAATTTTTCCAACTTTTTAGGTAAGACAGATAAAAACAGGTCTTTTGGAAGAAAAGTTAAAAAATGGCAGTAATTTCACCAACCCAACCCCCAACAAACCTACACCCAATCACAAGGCCCACATTTGGAAAGATAAAATTTTAATTAAATCAATGCAGCTAGTGAAAATTCAGTATTATTAAAACTAATATATTATCATGTAAATAAAACCCAGAAAACCCATTTCAAGAGGGGAAAAATATGCACAATGGAACAGAAACGAGGCTCATCTGCAATTTGCTGATACTGTAAAAAAAAATATTTGAATGATGTAAAAAAGTTAGAACATTCCTTTTTTTGGTGGGGTTTTGAGGGTTGATTAAAGAAAAAGACTGAAACTTGAACAAGAATAGTGTGCGTGTGTGAGTGTGAGTGTGTGTGAGAGAGAGAGAGAGAGAGAGAGAGTACATCAGAAAGGAAGCTCAAAGTCTGTTAATTTTTTTCCCATGTTAAGTACCCAATAAGATGAAATGCATTAAAGTCGAAGAAATTGAAGCAAAGTAAAGAAGCATAGTACGTTAAATTGAAGTTAAGAGAGAGAAGAGTTTCAGACCGGTGGAAAAGAAGATAACTGACTTAGTCTTCTCAGCCATTGATTCTCTGACAACGACTCCATTATAGATGTCCCAGTAGAGTGGCAACTGGCAAAAAGATAATAATGGTGTGTGTGTGAGAGAGAGATGGTAGGAATGAAAAAAGGCAACATTAGATGAACAAGAACAAATGCATAATCTCACACAACCAATAATGGAGCAATGCTACGAAGTCTCACTAGAATTACAATTTCAAAATAAATAGTGATAGATAATAGGTTAAATGAAAGGTGTTGACTTCGAAAAGTGATTCCGACATTTGGTCAACAGAATAAGTCTTCACGTCAGTTCTATCATGTGCACATTAGTACACCGTTAGTCACTCGTAATCTTTTCCAATAGGGTTGGAAGCGGTAGGGAGCACACTCCAATGATCAAGTCAGTATTTCGATCAATCGAAAAGTGGTGTTCGACGATGAAGTGGTCGCCAGGACGTTCGAGAGAGTGTAAATATAGTGTGGGACTTTCTAGAATGAAGAATACTAGAATGCAAAGATTAAAATGAGAACCCCTCCCTTATCATAGTGTGAGAGTATTTATACTAGAAAAAGGAATAGGAGAACCGTTAGATGGGGCAACACGTGGCTTCAGATCCCGGACGGGCCATTTTCTCATAAGCATCAATATGTCAATCAATAGGTTGGCGGACATTAAATGGTTTCTGACATGACAGCTAAGTTAACCGTTTGTAGCCTGCCACACATCTCATCAATTAGTTAGGGATTTAACTGGAGAGATCTCATAAAATATCTTAGTAAAGGTGTGGCGAGGTGGATTGCGAAATGTAATGAATGCGGAGTGCGGGCCTTTGCATCCGCCGTGAACGGCAAATGAGTTCAGCTCTTCTACCAAGTGGGGCAATAGCACTTCGGTTCGGCAAAATAGAATCAGTTCGTCCAACATTAATTCAGTTTGGCTGCCACGTGGGCAACACCAAATCAGTTCGTCCACGTGGCAGACGAACGAAGATGAGGACCTCCAAAAGGTACGTAACAACGGTCCCTCAAGTCCATGTATGGATATTTATATAATACATAGACTTTGTAGAGGGTTATATTGTGTCATTTTATGGGGCGTGTGCGTTTTAGAAGAGACGAATAGTTGTGTGGAAACGACATCCTCGCTAACGGATGAGATGATGAGTATTGTAAACTTTGAGAAAACTTGTCGCAAAGCAAAGTCCTAGCTGAAGTGTTGGCAACTTTGAGAAAAGTTGTTGCAAAGCGAAGTCCAAGTTGAAAGACTAAGTGAAAGGTGTTGGAAACTTTGAGAAAAGCTATTGCAAAGCGAAGTCCTAGCTGAAGGACAAAGCCCTGAGTGATTGCAATTTTAAGGAAAGTTGTGGTAGAGGCGAAGTTCTCGATGAAGGACAAAGTCCCGAGTGATTGCAACTTTAAGGAGAGTTGTGGTAGAGGTGAAATCATTGCTGAAGGACAAAGCCATGAGGGATTGCAACTTTAAGGAACGTTGTGGTAGAGGCAAAATCCTCGCTGAAGAACGAAGCCCTGAGTGATTACAACTTTAAGGAAAGTTGTGGTAGAGGCTCCTTCGCTGAAGGACGAAGCCTTGAGTGACTACAATTTCAAGGAAAGCTATGGTAGAGGCGAAGTCCTGACGAAGCCCCGAGTGATTGCAACTTTAAGGAAAGTTATGGTAGAGGCAAAGTCCTCGCCGAAGGACGAAACCCAGAGTGATTGGAACTTTAAGGAAAGTTGTAGTAGAGTCGAAATCCTCGCTGAAGGACGAAGCTCCGAGTGATTGCAACTTTAAGGAAAGCTGTGGTAGAGGCAAAGTCCTTACTGAAGGACAAAACCCTGAGTGGTTACAACTTTAAAGAAAGTTGTGGTAGAGGCAAAGTCCTGGCTGAAGAACGGAGCCCTGAGTGATTGCAACTTTAAGGAAAGTTGTGGTAGAAGTGAAGTTCTCGCTGAAGGACGAAGCCACAAGTGATTGCAGCTTTAAGGAAAGTTATGGTAGAGGCGAAGTCTTGACTGAAGGATGAAGCACTGAGTGATTGCAACTTTAAGGAAAGTTGTGGTAGAAGCGAAGTCCTCGCTGAAGGACGAGGCGAAGTCTTCATGAAACCCTAGTGATTGCAACTTTAAGGAAAGTTGTGGTAGAGGTGAAGTCCTCTCAAAAAGACGAAGCCCTGAGTGATTGCAACTTTAAGGAAAGTTGTGGTAGAGGTGAAGTCCGGCTGAAGGACGAGGCCCTGAGTGATTGCAACTTTAAGGAAAGTTATAGAGACAAAGTCCTAGTATAAGGACGAAGCGTTGAGTGTTGGCAACTTTGAGAAAAGTTGTAAACACTTCGCTGAATCACTTCGCCTAGTAAATAGAATGAGTGTAAACACGTGTACCAAAATGAATAAATCGAATGGGGGTGTAAACACTTCGCTGAACCATTGACCCGCACCTATCTTAACGAAGTGGACATTCTTAGGGACGTATGCACCTCGACAAGGTGTAAGAATGTGTGAGAACATTACTGATCCGCTACACCAGAAGTGGCACCCACACCTCTCCTGATGAAGCGGACATCCTTGGCACTTCGGCAAGGAGTAACAATGTGTTAGAACACTATTGATCCACTTCACTAGAAGTGAAACCTACACCTTCCCTGATGAAGTGGATATCCTTGGTTGAGGTGGCCCTTTGGGGGCGTATGCACCTCAGTAATGAGTAAGAATGTGTGAGAACGCTGCTAATCTGCTTCATTAGAAATGGCACATGCACCTCCCCTAATGAAGTGGACGTCCTTGGTTGAGGTGGCCCCTTGGGGGTGTATGCACCTTAGCAAAGAGTAAGAATGTATGAGAACACAACTGACCTGCTTCACTAGAAGTGGCACCCGTACCTCCCCTGATGAAGTGGACATCCTTGGTTAAGGTGGCCCCTTGGGAGCGTATGCACCTCGGTAAGGAAAAAGAATGTGTGAGAACACTGTTGATCCGCTTCACCAGAAGTGGAACCCGCACCTCCCCTGATGAAGTGGACAACTTCGGTTGAGGTGGCCCCTTGGGGGCGTATGCACCTCGTCAGTAGTAAGAATGTGTGAGAACACTACTGATCGGCTTCACCAGAAATGGCACATGTACCTCCCCTGATGAAGTGGACATCCTTGGTTAAGGTGGCCCCTTGGGGGTGTATACACCTCGACAAGGAGTAAGAATGTGTGAGAACACAGCTGATTTGCTTCACCAGAAGTGGCACCAGAAATGGCACATGCACCTCCCCTGATGAAGTAGACATCCTTGGTTGAGGTGGCCCCTTGGGGGCGTATGCACCTCGGCAAGGAATAAGAATGTGTGAGAACACAATTGATTTGCTTCACCAGAAGTGGCACCCACACCTCCCCTAATGAAGTGGACATCCTTGGTTGAGGTGACCCCGTGGGGACATTACACACTTCTACAAGGGGATTTTCCAATGTGGAAAGCATCATCTCCGAAGGATTGATAAGGCGACCCCAGTAAGGGGTGTCACACGGCTTTCCTATCAAAGTGGACTCCCTTGGTTGAGGTGACCTCGTGGGGGCGTCACGCACCTCTTCAAGGGCGTTCTCCACGGTGGATGATGCGTCCGTGGAAGATGATAATAGGTCTTGTATAGCCGAAGTGCCTAGGCAAACATGAGACCTTGTGTAACTGAGGTGCCTAGGCAAAGATGAGACGTTTTACATGACCGAGATGAATATGCAAGGATGAGGCCTTGCCCAGTCGAGGTGATTTGGCAAGGGTGAAGCCTTTGCATGGCCGAAGTGAATAAGCAATGATGAGGCATTTGCATGGTCGAGGTGCCTAGGCATGGATGAGACCTTTGAATGGCTGAGGTGAATAGACAAGGATGTGGCCTTTGTATGATCGAGGTGCCTAGGTAAGGATAGTGCCTTTGCATGGCCGAAGTGAATAGGCAATGATGATGCCTTTACACAGCCGAGGTGCTTAGGCAAGGACAAGGCCTTTGCACGACCGATGTTCTTAGGCATGGATGAAGCCTTTGTATGATGAGGTACCTAGGAAAAGATGAGGCCTTTGTATGGCGAGGTGCCTAGGCAAGGATGAGGCCTTTGTACGACCGAGGTGCTTAGGCATGGATGAGGCCTTTGTATGCCCAAAGTGAATAGGAAATGATGAGGCCTTTGCATGATCGAGGTGCCCAGGCAGGAAGAGGCCTTTGTATGGCCGACATGAGGCCTTTGCATGTCCTAATTGAATAGTCAATGACGAGGCCTTCCACAGCTGAGGTGCTTAGGCAAGGATGGGGCCTTTGCAAGGCCGAGGTGCCTAGGCATGGATGAGGCCTTTGTATGCTCGAAGTGAATAGACAATGATGATGTCTTTGCATGGTCGATGTGCCTAGGCATGAATGAGGCCTTTGTATGGCCGAGGTGCCTAAGCATTGATGATGCCTTTGCAAGGCCCAGGTGCCTAGGCATGGATGAGGCCTTTGTATGGCCGAAATGATGCCTTTTCATATCCTAACTGAATAGTCAATAATGAGGCCTTCCACAGCTGAGGTGCCTAGGAATGGATGAGGTCTTTGTATGCCCAGGTGCCTTGGCAAGGATGAGCCCTTTGCACAGTCGAGGTGCCTAGGCATGGATGAGGCCTTTGCATTCCTTAAATATAACACATTTTTCCGGGATCTTCCCTTCACGGCATCTTCTTCAAAGGCCTCCTATTTGTAAANAGGCATGGATGAGGCCTTTGTATGGCCGAAATGATGCCTTTTCATATCCTAACTGAATAGTCAATAATGAGGCCTTCCACAGCTGAGGTGCCTAGGAATGGATGAGGTCTTTGTATGCCCAGGTGCCTTGGCAAGGATGAGCCCTTTGCACAGTCGAGGTGCCTAGGCATGGATGAGGCCTTTGCATTCCTTAAATATAACACATTTTTCCGGGATCTTCCCTTCACGGCATCTTCTTCAAAGGCCTCCTATTTGTAAAGGGTCTTCCAATAGTCATTTCATCAATGACCTTCCTTTCAGGGGGTTTTCTTATTCAAGTCCACTTCTTTAGTGGCCTCTCACTTTCCAAGATGATGCTTCTCATGTTGGTAGCTATTTGAGCCATCTAGGCAGTTAGTCGCGCATCAATTCTTCCGTCCCTTTCAACATCGATGTGGGGTCTTTGGTGTGTGACATTATTCCGGATGATCTCTTCTTCAGAGATCTTCCTACCCTCATTGGATTCACTTCTTCATTGTTGGAACTCATTGGTTTGGAGTTACAAATTCTCTTCTTCCAAATAGTATAAACTTAATTTACAGCTTCTACTTGTTTGTTCTTCAAGAACAAATCCCCTTTTCAAGAGAGAAATCAACTGGATATTCGAACAAGATTTTTGGTGGGAAGACTCGTGGTTATAGTAAGTTTCCCACAGACGGCGTTAATCTGTTGACCCCGAAAAGTGGTCTCGACATGTGGTCAACGGAATAAGTCTTCACGTCAACTCTTCCCTGCGTACATTAACACGCCGTTAGTCATTCGTGGCCTTTTCCGATAAGGTTGGAAGCGGTCGTAAGCACTCCGACGGTCAAATCAGTATTAAGACAAATCGAAAAGTGGTGCTGACAATGAAGTGGTCACCGAGACGTTGTCGAGATATAGTGTAAATATAGTGTGAGACTTTCTAGAATGAAGAAGACTAGAATACAAAGATTTGAATGAGAACCCCTCCCTTATCATAGTGTGAGAGTATTTATACTAGAGAAAGGAAAATGAGAACCGTTAGATGGGCAACACGTGACTTCAGATCCCGGACGGACCATCCTCTCATAGGCATGAATCTGTCAATCCATAGGTTGGCGAGCATTAAATGGTTTATGACATGGCAGCTGAGTTGACTGTTTGTAACCTACCACACATCTCATCAATTAGTCAGGGATTTGACTGTAGAGATCTCATAAAAGATCTTGGTAGAGGTGTAGCGAGGTGGATTGTGAAGTGTAATGAATGCGAAGTGCGAGCCTTTGCATCCGCCGTGAACGGCAAATGAGTTTGGCTCTTCTACCAAGTGGGGCAATAACACTTCGGTTCGGCAAAATAGAATCAGTTCGTCCAACATTAATTCAGTTCGGCAGCCACATGGACAACACCAAATCAGTGCGTCCACATGGCGAATGAGGTGGATGGACGAAGCGGAGGGTCTCCAAAAGGTCCGTAACAAAAGGTAAAATTGAATGACTTAATTAATTACACTTATCATTTAATGTCACATTAACGCATTATGAACAAGAGTTGTAATTTGTTAAATAGCATTATTTTAATGGATATTTGATCAGATTTGATCTAATGTCCATGGACTAATGTTGCCACCTGTATTTGATGGTGCCAACACCAAATATTGTCACATACACAATACGCTTTGGGCATTAGATCATTTATGGATATCGGATACACAAATATTAATGTACATGTATATAGATACAATATATGTTTTGGATGTGGATGGGGATGGGGGAGTGAAGTTAAACGAGGCATGAAAAATGCTTGTTGTAAATCAGAGTTGATATATTATTTTACAAATTGATAAGGTGACAATAAATTGAATTAAAAATGTCAAAAATCTCTTTACTACTCATACGGTTGTGCTTACGTAATGTGAGTTAATGACAAATAAGAGAACAAAGGAATTTTTATTTTTATTTTTTGTTGATGAAATTTAGCTCTCCAAACAACCTTTTTGGTGCAGGTAAGAATAAATGAACATAAATTGTTCGATTTTCTAAAAAATAGTCAACACATGATCCATTCTATTTTTTATGGTATTTAGGTCCTCAAACCATCTTTTTTGGTGCACGTAAAAACCAATGGACATAAATTATTCAATTTCGTGACATAATTGCACTTGACCTAGTGTATCCGGGTAATTCACCTAAGCTCATCTACTATTTGACAGGAAGATGAATGATTTTCATAGATTTGTCCTTACCTGCATTAAAGCAGAAAATCTGGGATTTAAATGCAATAAAAGATTGGAAAAAAAAAAAAAAAAAGAGTTTGAAAAAGTACAGATTTGTGCTTATACTTCGTGTCTCACGAGTCACATTTTTCTCCTTTCATTGTGCTCCGTCTTTATCGTGTCTTAAGATTTGACAAAACTTTATATAATAATTTTTTGATCCGAACTTGAGAGATGAGATATAAAAGACGTGGACAAAGTATTCTTATGAATTTTAAAATATTTTTGATACGTCGGAATTAAATAGTACTATCAATAAAATTTTAACTTGTTATTTTTATAGTTCTTACATTTTAATGTAACATTGTCTAGTTTTATCCAAATTAATAATGTTATTTGTATATCATGAATTACAGTTGCTTTTAACGGATTGGTGAGGTGCCAAATAGAGCGTGGGCGAGTTTTATTTTTTTAGTTGGTTTACGAAATATTAACTCAATCATATCTTGTCACGTCATCTATTAGTAACTAAATGTTTACTTTTTTACGTACACGTAGTACAACCCTATCCAATATATATCCCTAATATGCAAATAATTGTTCTTTTAGGGTTCGTTTGATTGTTAGAGTGAAAAATGAGTGGAAAAAAATGAATTCCAGAGAAAATGATTGTCTAGAATTTGTTTTCCATGAAATTGTTAATTAAGTCTGTTTGAGTTTGATTGGTATAATTTTCTACCCGAAAATTTTTAAGATTTTGGATCTTTTTGTGCTCATTTGGCTTTGTTTTATATGAAAATTGTCCATTAAAGTGATAATTTTTCCTCAGTTGGTTATAAAATTTGTTTCCATTGCAAAAAGTCAAGCGAAAAAAAATACAATTTCCTAAAATATCATTTTTTATCAAAGTTTAGTATTCATTTGACTTTGTTTTATATGAAAATTATCCATTAAAGTGATTTTTTTTTTCACAATTAATTATGAAATTTGTTTCTATTATTTTTTAAAAAAATGTCAGAATTGATTCCCTCCAAGCCTAGAAAACGGCGCACGGAGTGAAAAATTTTCCCACTATTGGAGTGAAAAAAGTTGCACATCAAACAACACCAAAAATGAAAAACATTCCATTTTCCATAAAAAAACTCATGGTATCAAACGGGGCTTACATTCATTCACAACTCAACCTCTCATATCAACTAATGTAAGTCGGAGTAAATAATTCTTCCAAAGGCATCACACAGACAATGACTTATTATCCACACCAAAATCTTATATGAATGTTAAAATCGTACACACTTTCACATGACTTAGGCCCCCGTTTGACCCTCTTTCTTTAAAAGAATTGTCCTAGATGAAAAGGGCCAACTTTCACTCTCACTTTCACATGACTTAGGCCCCGTTTGTCCCTCTTTCTTTAAGGAATTATTCTAGATGAACGGGGCCACGTTAGCCCGTTCATCTAGCACAACTCTTCTTTAAAATTCAGTTTTTTTCAAAATCATATATTTTTTTAATAAAATACTTTTATAAGTAAACCCAATCTTTTTCTACGTTTTAACTATATATTCTTAAAAAAAGTCACTTTCTACCAAACGAGCCTTAGAATTCGAAGTTTGTATTGACAGTTTTCTTAAAGTAGGAATTTAGTATTACATATTTAAAGGTCAGGAAACTTAAGCTCCTGTTTAATAATCATTATTTAGGAAAAATACAGCTTTGAATAGTGATTTTTAGAAAAATGTGTGATTAAAAAGTATGAAATTTTTTTGAATTTACATGCAAAAAATTCAAAATTTTTTCTTGTTTGAATTTACGATTGAAAACGAGTACGTAGAAAAAAAAATCGAAAGTAATGGATTATGCATTTTTGAGTGGAGCCCCCATTGCATGATTGATCCTTTCGGCTCTTCCGGAGACATATAATTGGCCCCCAAAGCTAATCAGACCACAATTGACAGCACAGTAAAATGAACTATAAACCAACAAAAGTATGCAGACAATCCAACGACTACAAGACAGAATTATTTATTATTTTAATTCTGATTATTGCTTATAATTAAAATTTAATTAACTATAAACATGTTTTTGACTCTCACAAGTTAAGTAGTTTAACAGACAAAACTATAATTTCACTCACAAATTGACTCTTGTACCTTTTTTTTGGGTTCACGTAGAAACTCGCATTCGCTATACGTGAGTGCGTATTGGGTAAATTTCGCTCTATGTACAGTAGTCCACAAACCACACAGGAGAGATAAATCGCACTATGCGACGGGCTTGACCTAGAAAGTATTGACAGAAGATTCAAACTTATGACATTCGATCTCTGCGTTTATATGTTCCATCAAGTGTTGACTCTTGTACTTTTGAATGCTATTAAAGTTGGTCTTGATGCTTGTTGGAAGAATAAAAAAATGGGGAAAGGGTACCGTTTCTAAATAAAGTTATTGAGACAGCTTCCAATTCCTTAAAATATTGTTCTGAATAGAATATTGAAAACGCGAAAAATACAATTATGCGTTGTCAAGTTTCACCTTGTTTTTAAATTTTCTCGTTATTCAAAGACTGAAATGTTAAAAAAATTTTTTATTATTATTTATACAAAACTTTATCGTTCAAGTTAAATTACTTATATGATTCAAAAAAAAAAAAAAAAGTACGATTTGTCTGTTTTGAAATAGATCTTAATCTATGAATCGAAACCATGATTTTGTCATCTTTTTCGGATCCTCGATCAAGTAAAATGAAGATCGTGTTACGTTAAGACATCTAAACGCTTAATACAATATTTTGCAAGAATTGGAAATAATTTCATTTTCAATTATTATGTGATAAATATACTTGATGTTTTGAAGCAACAAATCCTTGACGTTGTCCGAAAATTAACTTAATAAAATCGTATGTGAGTCTAGCAAATATTTCCGCACGAGTATTATCTCATCAAATATCAAATTCTAGCACAAGAATTGAAAATTCTTTTATCTAAAGTATCGATCTTTATTAAAAAGTATGTACAACACTATCCCATAAAGACATTTGACAAATCAAAACTTGTCATAATATCAATTTTAATACTTGAAACTAAATATATACCATATCGGACAAATTGTAAAAGTTATCTTGATCATCGAACAAACTTAGAAAACATCCTTTGATGACCACTCGACAATTTAATCGACATCATACATTGACGGAAAAAACTCGTCAAACGCCGCGATCCCCGTAAAAATAAGAAAATATTCTATATATTATCATTTATCAGAAACTGTTGCCAACCAGTCAGTTTCAAGAGTAGCAAACAATTCAGATTACCAATTTCTTGGAGGAATCCGAGCCACATGATCACACTAATTATCATGCTTTAAAGTTTGCCTGAAGGGAGGAAACATCATCTACAGTCCGAAAGAGGATAATTTACTGCACAGGAAAGGAACTTTACAACTGTTTTATATTAGCAACCCATCATTTTTGCACTCAATGGACCATTAATACTTGCATAAGTTAAAAAAAGTGTGCCCATAATTTTCAACAATGTCATAACCCAAAATCAGGAAAGTATAGAGATTTTGGGACCGCACTTTTGTTGTGTAGCATAGGGAGTGGAGGTAAAACAGACCCGGCCCGGGCACGTGTCCATTCGTGGCCCGTATCTTTGTCTTAGAGGTTCCGAACTTGGCATGCGGTGTCAAAAACACTGAGACGATCTAGACGAATCCATCATTAAGCTCATAGTCGGCGACCGAACTAAAAATATTGTCCTAGTCGCTTCTTGAAAATATGTAGATTAGACCGGCCCACAAAACTACCGAAACGTTGTAGGCGATTGATCTAAACTGACCAACCCATCATCTTTTAATCTATAATTGAACAAACTAAATAATGAGAATATTCTTACTGATATATTTGATAATAAATTATTCTTGGTGTACATAACGGTGTCTTTTCCCTCATATGGGGTGGGACTTGCTTTTGAGTAGGTCCCACCTCATGTGAGGGAAGGGCACCCCTATGTACACCAAGTATGGTCCATTTGATAATTACATCGTTAAAATGACTATGAAACATAAGCAAGCACTTTAGATGTAGTAGTACGACTTTTTAATAAATTGAGCTAAGTAATCTAAAATATCCAACTCGGCAGAATCCATCATTATCGATAGAAGCAAACTTGGGTGCTTTAAATCCAATTTTTAATGGGATGCATTCCTCAAGTTTGAACCATCCACCCATATTGACACCACAATACGCTCGAGTCGACCCATTGGCCCGGGTCACTGTGGTCATCATGACTTTCAAGTTAAAAGTTGTACCCACTATTTCAATAATGTGATAACCCAAAACTGGAAAAGGATAACATGTTTAGGACCACTTTTTTGGTGTGTAGTGCTAGGGATAGGGATCCCTTTTTATCCTTCAAAGAAGCGTTGTACCTAAAAAGTTATCATTATCATCTTCATTTACATAAACTGGCAGGCGTGCAGTAAATGGATAATTATTTGACAATATGCATCACTACCCAATTTGTTTAGCTGCAAAGCACAAATGGATGGTTCTTACGTTTTCAAATGACACTTGGATTCATCCGATTCAACAAGTCACGTTCGTTTGGTACGCAATATCGAACAAAACAAAATAAACATAATTAGAGTTCATTTGTCATGACTTTTACTTTTTGTAGAAGAACTTTTGAATAATCTACATTATTTTTTGTTTTGAAACTAATTTTTTTTTTTAAAAAAAATCCTATTCTGTAAGTATTTTTTTGAAAAAGCAACATTTGACCAACTTTCCCTAAACTTTTCTAATTATAAGAACCACTTTCATAAAATTAATCAAGGGGATTCGAAAGTAACTTTTAGGTCTCAAAAACTTCTTTTAACTTTTCAAAAATGCCAACGGATCCTTAAAGATTTTAACTCAGATTCAGTATGCAACCCTTCAAACAACGACCTCTACAATTAAAGAGTAGAACAAATTGTCTGGCCCATGTGTCACACAGTGAGAATGCTTAGCTCCACATTCGGCAAGACAAGCACGCTAACAGCTAGGCG